>VZQC01003806.1:103568-218128 GCA_009823505.1 Rhizomys pruinosus | reverse complement strand
ATACATCATCCACACCATTCAAATACACTTTTAACAACACTTTTTTAACTGCTCCGAGCTTCCATGTTTAACCTAGAATCTCTACTCAGTGTGCTCATATCAATAAACCAGTATGATATTCCAATTTTATATTCCTTTCCACCATTATCCCACACCCTTAAATCCATTCCCAACACATATTCCTTAGGCTTCTGCCGAATGAATCAGCAAACTCCATTAAATTTCTTTAGTGGTATAATCAGCACTCCTAGTGGACCATACATTTCTATCTCAACATTAGGGGCTTACTTAGATTTCAATCTGGTTATGGTCTAGGGGAACAAATTGTGTGGGCCCGGGAGGACATTGCTCCCACGTGGAGGGGGGGATTAATTTCCTTCTCAGGCAAGGTGGGGAGAGAAGGAATCTGCAGTTGATTTCGTCTCTGAGGGTGGTGAGGTTAATTCCTCAGATAAAGAAAATCCCTCAGAACCGGAGGGTTCAAAATCCTCATCAGCATGTCGTTAGCTCCCACACATCTCCATCCCAAGTTTTCAGGGTTCCACCCTTTCCTCAAGTGCTCTCGCTTTACTGCTGAACAACTTTTTCTGGCTGGGAAATTAAATTTGCGTTATTGTAAATCAGCAGATGTATAATAAGGGCTCCAGCTTGATTTTCTCTGGCTTGTAGCTGCTCTTTGGCTGCGTGGAGAGAAGGATTTCTTCCAGAGCACACTTGGAAACCGTTTAAACTTTTGTTTGCAATCCTGAGCTGGTCATTTTTATCACCGAGCTCCATATTTCCTCTATCAGTTTATCCAGACAATGCTAGGACAACAAGGCAACAGTCAATTATTTTCCCCTGATTTTTTCTGCTAATTTCTCAAAGCGTTTATATAATAGAGTAGCTAAATTCCTGCTTCTCACAAGAGGTGAGTAGGTGAGTCAAATAGGGTCTATCTTCACTATAATAGATCAAATAGTCTTCACCAAGAGATTTATCATTCCTCTTCAGCCACCAGAGAGCCTTCATAACTCTAGGCTTCATTGGTGGAGAGCTGGCTCCAGAGCTACCAAGCCCACTAAAAGAAATTCATCATTTCAATTCTGTTTCTCTCTAGAACCCACTTTCTGGTACCAAAATCTGTATTAGTGGGGGTTCTCTAAAGAAACAGAAGCAACAGGATGGGAAATATAATATATTAATATACAATTTTATTGATTTGCTCACGGGACGGAGCTCAACAGTAGCGCCGAACTGAGAGGCCGGGAATCCAGGGGAAATGCTCAGTCCGCAAGGCTGGAATGTCTCAGGAGTCCCAGTCTAGTGCTGAAGGCCCCGAATGGATTCCAGGATGATCTGCCAGTCTCAGTAAAAACACGCCTGGGATCCGAAAGGTTTTGTTCACAGCAGCAAGACAAACTCACCAGATGAGAGAGAGGCAAGCCGCAGGAAGAAGGAAAAAAGGGGCCCAGCTCCCGCTGCCGGGCCTAAATATCTGCCTGCTGGCAGAAGGTACACCCACAATTTGGGGTGGGCCATCCAGTTTAAGGAGTCCAATCAGAAAACCTTTTTCTCTTATTTGTTCTCCCTTAGTCCAGTCAAGTTGAACACCCCAGGATAACCATGACAAAGATTAAACACTGAACTCATTTTATATTACTTGTGCATATATTTGATATAATTCAAATATAGTTAATACTTCAAACAATCCAGAATAAATGTGTTTGCAAAGATGTAGATTTGAAACAGTGAAAGTGAAGCAATTTGATATTGTGTGGTTGAAAGTATAGATATGCATGTATTAGGTTTAGGTTTGGCTGAAAGCAATGTCAAACAAATTATAATGGCTCATACCGATAGAAATTTATTTCTTTTTCATGTTAAGATCTCAAGAAAAAGTGGATGGGGGCTGGGATTCCTTTGTTTCAGACACTCAGGCTTCTGTCTTCTTTCTTTGCTGTGCATCTTAATGAGCTTCCATCTCATGAGCTAGGACACTGCTTCTGTTCCAGCCATTTTCTTTCCCAGAAGTAGGAAAGAGAGGGAAACTGGAAGGTCCTTCTTCCTTCTCTTAAGGATGCTTCCTGGAAGTTTTTCATGTTAGCAATCCTTTTTTTAAAAAATTTTTTTTTATTAATTTTAATTTATTTTCTGTATGTGTATGAATGTACTGCCTGCATGCAATTTGTGCACCCGTGTCGTGCAATGCCGCGGAGGGTCAGAAGAGGGTCTTGGATTCCCCTGGAACAGGAGTTTTCCTGGAATTGAAGTTTTAGACGGTTCTCTCGGCCGCCATGTGGGTGCTGGGGATCGAACCCGGGTTCTCTGTAAGAGCAGTTGGCGCTCTTAACCGCTAGGCCATCTCTCCAGCCCTCATGTAGCATCTTTCTTTACATCCCGTATCATTCAGAATTTTTGTCATGTTGATGCATCTCTCTTCTGTGATTGCTGAGGAATATTGTCTTTATTCTGAGTACCATATACTCAGTTAAAACAGGGGGTTCTGCCACACTCCTCCCTAGTTAAGTGTTGGCCTGGCATCATAATTAAATTAAGCCCTCCCTTAAAACTACACGTGGTTAAGTGAGTGGTCTCACTGTTGCAACTTTACAACAATTTGAGGGGACCCCCAAACCCTAACATAACAAAAGAAGTAATTATAAGTATATCATGTCATTGTCACTTTGAACATTAAAAACAGACTTTTAAATGGACTCTTTTTAAATTTTTATTTATTATTTTATATGTATGAGTGTACTGTCTGCATGTAGGTTGGTGCACCCCTGTCATGCAATGCTATGGAGGTCAGAAGAGGCTGACCTGGAACCGGAGTTAAAGATGGTTCTTAGCCACCATGTGTGTGCTGGGAATCAAACCTGGTTCTTCTCCAAGAGCAGTCGGTAAACTCTTAAACCCTTGAGCCAGCTCATCTGGCCCCTAAATGGACTCTTTAGAAGTTGTTATATGACACTGATTAAGTCTGAGCTCTGGGGGCTGGAGAGAATAGCCGAGCGGTTAAGAGCGCCGCTGTTCTTGCAGAGGACTGGTTCCGATCCCCAGCACCCAAACAATGGCGGCTGAAAACCGTCTTGTAACTCCAATCCAGGAGACTCCAGTTCCCAGGGGAATCTGACACCCTCTTCTGACCTCCGCGGCATTGCACGACACGGGTGCACAAACTAACATGCAGAAGTACATTCATACACATAGAAAATAATAAATAAAAATTAAAAAAATTAAAGTCTGAGTTCTGAACCAGATTGCCTGGGTTCAAATCCTGCTTCTCTCACCTCTCTGTGATATTATTTTGGGAGTTAACTAACATTTTTGTGCTTAACTATCTCCCAATGAAAAAAAAGGAAGATAACAGTAACTGCTTCTTGGAGTCACTATGAAATGAAATGAGTTAAATTACATACTGAAAACAATTCTGTCACATAGAAATTACTTCATGAATGTGGGCTATTCTTAAATGTTCATTACACATTGGAATGATATCATCTTAGACCTAAAAGAACCTTTACTTTAAAACTGAAAATCTAAGGAACTGAAGTAAAATGACTGGCTCAAGGGAATTTAGATGCTAAGGAAAACCCCCCCCACAGTTCTCCCCTCTTGACATTATTTTTTCACTGGATGTTGTTTTTTTCCTAAAGCGTCTGGTATCTGAGCATGAACTAATCTACAGAGTCCTTAAAGTTGGGGCTCAAAGATTAAGAGTACTTCCTGGTCTTCCTGAGTTCAGGAAGCTCACAAACTGCCTGTACACCACACTCCTGGGGGATCTGATACCCTCTTCTGACCTCCTTGGTTTCCTGCACTCATGTGGCACACGGCGTGCACACATACATGCAAGGGCAGACACACATATGCAATTACAAGTAAAATAAATCCAGGCTGGAGAGATGGCTCAGTGGTTAAGAGCACTGGCTGCTCTTGCAGAGGACCTGGGTTCGGTTTCCAGTACCTATAAGGTGGCCAGCAACTGTGCATAACTCCAGACCCAGAGGATCCAATGCACTCTTCTGACTTCCATGGGCACTGCATAAGAAAGTTAATAGACTCATACACATAAAACAAAAATAATAAACAAGGCCAGGCATGGTGGCACATGCCTTTAATCCCAGCACTCGGAAGGCAGAGGCAGGCGGATCTCTATGAGTCCAAGGTCAGCCTGGTCTACATAGTGAGCTTCAGGACAGCTGGGAATAAAGGGAGACCTGCCTCGAAAAGATAAAAAAAGAAGTAAAATCAATCAATCAAACCTAAAAAAAATCCAAAGAGTTGTAAGGGATATTCAAGAGTCTTCAACTTTCCCATAAGGGGACTACACTGCATGATCACTTGTCACAATTGCATCTTTGCCAGGCCAAAAGCTCCACTCACAGTTTCTTAGAACCTGCATCAAGGCCACAAGGTAAATTAAGAAACACATGGGAGGGGCTGGAAGAATGGCACTAGCGGTTAAGAGTGCCAACTGACTTCTTTGCAGAGGACCGGGTTTTCGATCCCCCCGCCACTCACAGGGTGGCTGAGAACGGTCTTTGACTCCAGTTCCAGGGGAATCGACCCCCCTCTTCTGACCTCTGCCGGCATTTGCACTACACCGGTGGCACAGACCTGCATAAGACACTACATTCATATGCATAAAAGAAAATTAAAAAAAAAGAAACACAAGGGATCTGGGCATGGAGGCACACTATTTTAATCCCAGCACTTGGGAGGCAGAGACAGAGGCAGCCAGATCTCTGTGAGTTCAAGGTCGAGCCTGATCTACAGTGAATTCCAGGACAGCTGGAACTACAGGGAGACCCTGTCTCAAAAAGACCAAACAAAAACAAAAAACAAAACAAAACAACAACACCCCTTCCTGAGACTGTAGAAGAAATGCTGGAGCCAGGCGGTTGAGATGAGCCTGGGCTACATAATGAGAACCTGCTGCAATTGAAACCAAACCGAACCCCAAACCCCAAACCAAACCAAAGCACCAAGGCAAACCCCAAACCAAACCAAACCAGTAAAGAATGGCTGCGTGTGGAAGGGCAGAGCTAGTGGTACAAACCACACTGCCTGTGCAGAATCATCTTTGCAGCCGGCTTCTCCATTTTCTTATGCAAAGAGTTTTGGGAACATTGGATATTCTTTATGACTACTCTGCTACTTAAAAAATAAATTCTAAAAAGAACATTGAAATTCTACATATTCCTTATGATATTTCTTTCCTACATTTCCTGGTTTGTAATTTTATTTTACAGCCTGTTTTACCATTTGTTTGATAATATACACTGTGGATGTAATATATGTCCAGATACACCTGAAGCATTTTAAATCTTGGAAATTAATGTTATGTGACTTTCTTCTGCATATTTTCAAGCTTAGAAATGCTTATCAGGATAGTTTTGCCCTGCCCCATACCAAATTTTTAATTATAGAAATCACATTAATACTTCACTTTCTATTATAAACCACAAGGTTGGTATGTTACCTCAGTCTCATTCTTTTCTTGTTATTAAAATAAGAATGAAAATAACTTAGTGTAATTGTATTTTGCTACAATTTGTCTTCATTGTAGCAAGGTAACTATGGCTTCTAACTGCATTTCCTAATCATTGAGAAAATTTAAACAGTCTGAAGTAATTATAGCATGCCCATGCAAAGAGTAATGAATAATGAATGTCTCAGTTGCTTAGAGCAGCTTCGCCTTTTCACAACGGCAATAGAAAGCAGACAATATCTCCCAAGTCATAGGACATATTCCCTCAGGAATGGAAAGTAGAGTTTATAATGCATGCTCACCAGGATGTGGCTCCTGTATGTGTACAGAGAACCCTACTTAAAAAAACACAATAATGCTGGTTCTCAGAAGATCTGGGTTACTAAATGAAAAAAATCTCAGTGCCAGCCACGTGTTATTAGTCAGTGACTTCAGAACAACACAGGGTATTGCCACTGTTCTTGGTTGTCCATTGTAATAAGATGGCAAGACCCTGTTACTGAAGAGACCACTCACCTTGGATGCAGGACATACAGAGATCAGCCCTAACTGATCGGGAAAGTCTCTTCTTGCTGGGTGGCTTACATAGTACCAGAAATTGCTATTCAGGTTGTAGGGGAAGAAGAGACATGGCCTCACCCAGCATCAGACCCAACATGCTTGTGGTGGTTTGAATGAAACTTCCTTCAAGGGTCCAGTTGTTTGGACACATGGTCCCCTGTTTTGGGGAGGGTTTGTTTATGGAACCGTTTTTTTTTTTTTTTTTTTTTTTTTGGTCTTTTTGGACGGGGTCCCCCCTGTAGCTTCTGGCTATCCTGGAACTTGCTATGTAGACCAGGCTGGGCCTTGAACTCACAAAGATGTGCCTGCCTCTGCCTCCCAAGTGCTAGGATTAAAGGCGTGCACCACCATGCCTGGCCTTTTATGGAACTTTTAAGAGGTGTGGTTGTGTGGGAGGAAGCATGTCACTGGGGGTGGGCGTTGAGAATTCATAGCCATGCCCCTTTCCATTCTATCTTCCTGTTGCTGCTTGAAGATGAGAGTGTTCAGCTTTCTGCTCTGGCTGCCTCCTGCCTGGCACCTCCCCACTGTGATGACCCTAATCCCACTGGAACCATTAGCTGAACAAACTCGTCATTTTATATGTTGTATTAGTCATGGCATTTATCTCAGCAACAGAAAAGTAACTAATGTTAATGCTACAATAATGATCTGCTTGGAAAGGTGCTCTCTGCTATGACAGTGGGATAACTATGGGAGTAACTAGCTGCTTTCTGAGCAGATTTGACACCTGTTTCACAGGAGAAATTTCTTGCCTGGTACTGTAAACCTGGTCAAAAGCAACCAGGACTGGGGAGGTCCTAGGTTCTAGTGAGGAACCTATTGCTGTTTTGATAAGTGGTCTTGCTGTCCAACTGCTTTCTAAATAGTCATATTTATCCCATAGATTTGTGTTGTTCTCAATTTTGTTCAGAGAAGCTTCCTTTTGCAGTGGTTACTGGTTCATGCAGAGACTCCTAACTGGTCAAAGTGCTGATGCTCAGCTATGAATAAGTCATCAGTATCAACTTCCTCCCTGTCCTAGGCTCAGAGGACATTGAGGAAGAGTGAGGATGGGGAAGAATGTAAGAGCTAAGGGATAAGGAGGAGAGCTGTGAAGTGCTGAGTTCTGGACATGTCACAGTTGATGACATCAACTCATGCAGCTGTGGTTGCCTGCACAGGACCTGCACAGGATCAAGCCTGCCAACATTCCAGCTTCCCTTTTGGGGATGAGCTATTGGTAGTTGATGGCTATTGAAGGAAGGAGGGTCACTCTCCTTTGGGGTCATGGTCACTGTAGGTTGTCCAGGGTCTGGGGGATGGCTCCACACCATGTGCATATGGGCAGCACTAATTGACTCAGGGGGTTATTAATAACAGCAATAAAATATATAAAAGGAGGTCATGATGTTGAGAGGAGATGGGGTGGGAGGTGCTAAAGGGTTGGAGGGAGGTAGGTGGATGGCTATGATAAAATACATTGTATAAATACATGAAATTTTCAAGGACTAGATATAATAAAAATATATAATAAAATTTTATACTGAAAAAATATTACACTGGGATGTGGTTGTACACTCCTTTAATTCTAGCATTCTGCAGGCAGAGGCAGGTGGATCTCTGTGAGTTGAAGGCCAACCTGGTCTACATAGCGAGCTCCAAGCCAGCTGGGACTAAAGGGAGACCCTATCTCAAAAAGACCAAAAAATATTATACAAAAATACAAACAGTGACAGATAAAACACAGTAAAATATCCCTTTGGAAGGTGAAGACAGTGTTTCTTTTTTCCCCCATTAGTGATTCTTATTGGGAAACCTGACATGTTATGTTACATCAGAGAGGAAGGAGTCAGCAGTTCTTGAAAGGGACTGATCTAGTTATTGATGGTTAGTTTTGGGGGTTGATTGAGAGTAATCACGCCACTCAGTCCGATTAGTAAAGTTTGTTTTTTGTGTTAGATTTTAGTTTTATTTGAGTTTTCCGGAGTGATATTCTTTGTGGTTGTTTGTCTGTGCATTCTCAACTTTTGAATTGGCAGTGGCAAAAATAGGAATTGTTTATCTTCTATAAAAGGCATATCTGCTAGGAGAAAGGCGGTAAGTCCCTGTTGTTGAAGACCTGGTGTAAGCATGAAAAAATGTTTTGAGACGTCACTTGCTAATAATGTACAGTTGGCCTCTGAAATGCCAGAGAGTGTTGCCAAAGGCCGCTAAAGCATTACAGAAAAATATAGGTCTTGAAGTTAAGCAAGACTCCTCTGTCATAATCAGCTACACCTCAACGGCCGGAGAGACTGGGCAACAGTGGCAGCCAGGTGTCTATATATAAAATCCCAAATCTTAATTGGCTATTAACCGCTCCTTGGAGGAATAACGCACAGTGGATGCCACAAGCGGACAATCCGCTAGTGGAGTTAGAAGATGAGAGAAGCCACATAAGAACGTGTCACCCTTTATAGAGAAACCACAGTTTTGGATTAGCATACCATCGGCAACATCTGTGTCTTTGCTCACAGCTTAGCTGGCCATAATAGTGTTAAGTGCTGTTTTTAAATGCCGTTTAAGTGCCTGTACATTAATTGCGTGTGCTTTGTTAGTAGGATTAAAAAGATACCCTGAATAAACTGTCAACTCGGGAAGGGAAACAACCTGAGTAGTGCAAAATGACATCTCCAGAAGAAAAGAGACTGCTTTTGCTTCTCACCCACTTGTCCCCCTTTTCCAAAGCCTAGGGGAACAAATTGGTGGAAGAGAGGCGTGGTATATGTAAGGGCTGTGGAGAGTTTGGGGTGAATCGTGAGACTATTAGCAATATAGACTGGACTGCCCTTATTTGATCAACAATCTTGTGCATACAAGCTTCTCCAATTGGACTATGGGACCTTGGGTTGTTCAAAATATGAACTAGATACTTGCTAATTGGTTTTTACGTGAATGTTACTTACATCATTGCTTATGCTTGACAAAATGCCCACTTACTTCATGGTTGGAATTTTGGATATTAATTGCCTTAGCGTGAAAATAAAGTTCAGGTCTGACCTGCAACCCACTGCTCAGGTATGGTTGAGCATGCAGTACAAATGAATGATCAATGACAGATACTCATATATAAAGAAGGGGATCTGTTGGGTCCTGGCCCCCCAGGGGATCTGCTGACAAGCTTGTTGACCAAGGCTTATTTATTTTGCTGGAACATCTTGTTACCCGCCTTCCAAGAAGGCCTGTCCCACCCACGCCAGAGAACCAACTGTGGCCTGGGGGTAGGAACCTCTGACCTTGGTTTTTTCACTTGTGCTGTAAGCCTGTATATAAGACCCCCCTGTCTCTTCAATAAACTGGCCTCCGTTAATTCTCTCATGCAATGGGGACCTGAAAAAAAAAAAAAAAAAAGAAAGAGTGTTCATCTCTGTGAAGGGCTGTCCCCCAGGGCAATATTTTCAGCATACCTTTCTTCTCACCTTTATGATTTTCTTGTCATTTACACTATTGTTTACTATTATTTTCTTTAAGCATCTCCCCCTTTTTATTCATTTTTAATTTTTTTTTAAAAAATGTTTTTTGTGTATTTTTATTGAGTTTTTGTGTATTTAATACAGAACATTTTAATCATGTTTATACCCACTTCCCCACTGGGACGCTACCATAGCCCTCTCCCTCCCCACCGGAATTCATACACTCTGATTTGTGAGAAGGCCCACTGTGTCAAGTTAGCATCCCTAGACAGCCCTCAGTGCAAGTTCATCCACTGAGGTCTCCCCAGTCCATCCTGAGTCCCTCACTTTAAGAAGATCAGCTCTCCCTTATCTAGCAGTAATCAGATGCCCATTTCCACAGTGCTGGGTTTTGTCTGCTTAAGTTTCATAGGTCTTGTATATGCTGACGCCACCTCTGTAAGATCATATGAACAGGGTCCTCAGATTTCATATGACTTTATTTTCATATGGTCATGCAGCCCCTTACCTGGCTTTTATAATCTTTACTTCCCCCTCTTCTGCAATGGTCCTTGAGCCCTGGGGGAGTGAAGCTTGATTTAGGAGTCCTGTCCAAGGACCCACACTCTGCAGACTCCTAATCTCTACGCTTTGGCCATTTGTACCCTTTTGTGTTCCCAGCCCTCTGCTGCATGAAGGAGCTTCATTAGTGACAGTTGAGAGGTTCATTTGTGCTCTCTTTATCTCTTGTTCTATGTGGTATGAGCCTTAGGTGTGGAAGTTGCATTGTAGATGTGCCGCTTATGTTTGGGTAATTCATAGACAATGTCTGTGTGTGACCAGTTGTGGAACTCTGTAATAGTATCCATCTGGTGCAAAAGAAGCATCTTTGATGAGTGATCACTGGAAAGTATCTCCCTTTTTAAAACTTTATATGTATTAACTTCTGCATCAAAAAATTTAAGAGACTGAGAAGAATGAAAAAAACCACTTTATATTCATTAAAGAAGAAGCTTGGTATTATTACTACAAGTAAAAGTCAGATTCTTGACGAGTGTAGTGGCACATACCTGTAAACTCAGCACTTGAGGTGAGGAGGAAGAATAAGGAATTCAAGACTAGACTGGGGTACATATTGAGTGTGAGTCCAGCCAGCACTATATAAGACTCTCAAAAAAACAAATGGCAGAAAAAAGAAAGAAAAGTAAGGATTACAGCAAAAATCAAACCAATGCCATTCTCTCATTCTCTGTATATCTGTGTTCACACACGTGTCTGTGTGTGTGTGTGTGTGTGTGTGTGTGTGTGTATACATATTTGTCCTTGTAGGTAGAGGCCAGAGGTCAACCCAGGCATTGTTCCTCAAGTAACATCCACTTTGTTTTAAAAGTTTTTCTTTTATTCTTTTATTGGCTTTAAATTTTTGAGTGTCTCACTTTCATACAGTGTATTGTGAACAGACACCCTACCACCCACCACCCATCACCTTGCCTCATCCCTGCTCATTCATACAGTGTATTGTGAACAGACTCCCCACCACCCACCACCTTGCCTTATCCCTGGTCATTCATACAGTGTATTGTGAACAGACTCCCCACCACCCACCACCTACCACCTTGCCTTATCCCTGGTCACTCATATGGTGTATTGTGAACAGACTCACAACCACCCCACCACCCCACCACCCCACCCCACCCCCTTGCCTCACTCCTGCTCATTCATGCTGACCCCTTCCCTCCTGTCCTCCTCCTGCTCTCATGTTTTATACAGGTCTTGTGCACACAGTCTCAACTGCTGTGTGCTCATGATCGAAAAGTCCAAGTTGAGTCCAAAAGACAGCTTTGCACAGTGCTTGGAGCCCCAGTGAACCCCCTATTTCTGCTTCCTCAGTTTTGGGATCACAAGCTTCTTGCCACCAGTGTGGGTGTTTGGTATTGAATTCAGATTCTCATACTTGCACAGTAAATACTCTACTGACCAAGCTATCTCCTTAGTCCCCAAAGTAATTTGCTATTACAATGAAAAGATGACTATAATATTACATATATGAACAAAATCTATTTTGTTATTAAAATACAAAGAAAAATAATAGCATCAAACTATAAATCTTACTCATTTATAAAATGCATATCTAAAAATAAGTTCTTTCAGGAGAAGAATGAAATTTTTTAAAATTTAATTTTGTTTTGAGACAGGGTCTCACCACACACACACATGTGCACGTGTGCACACACACACATGCACATATATATGTAACCAAGGCTAACTCAAACTTACATCTTTCTGCCTCAGCCTTATGAATACTTATATTAGAAGCATGCACTATCATGGCTGAAAGAATGAAATTCTTTCTTCAACAATATTACTTTTTTTTAACTTTTGTGGTACTTAGAGATGATAGTCTCACTTACCTATGTATCTGGTGTGGAATAAGGACAGTTAGCTTTATTTAGTAGAATTAAGAATGCCTGTGCATACTGAAGAAGGGTTCAGTGATGTGTGGAATATAACTGCTAGAGGTTTAGGCCATCATTGTTAGTAATACTTCTGAAAGGTAAAGAAGTTCAGTTATCAAAGATCTGAAAGACTCATCCTACATCCGGGCACAATGCATCATTTGATGTAAGATGGTTTACTGCCACTACACGTGTCATCTTATTCCAAGACATGGTTTCATTGGGAGTGTTCTGCTACTTATATTTTTTCAGTAAAATAAACAGGCAGCTATTAAAAATGCTTGCTAGAGTAACTTGTAAGTCAAGGGACATCATCTTATCACATTGTCTGTAAATGAGGCTTCCAGATACATTTGGCCCAATCTGTAAAAGAGCAATGATTTAAGAAATGGTTAGGAAATATACATCTGTAGCACAGATAGAAATACGAATTTTTCCATGTGAGAAATTTTGATGAACAGTGTGTATTTCATGATATTTCAGAAAAATAAAAGTTTGGACACCATTTCTACTGCATTTCTTCTTAGCTGAATTTGTCCTATAAGGAAAGGCAGATACTGCATTGATATTTGACCTATAACAGTAGAAGTCATTCCTGGAAGTATCTGGAAGAGTTGTCATTAGACACACCATTTTCTATACAGATAAACTATTATGAACCAACAGTTAAGGATCTATGAGATTTCCTGGAGTGATAACAGCTCTTTGAGGGCATAAAAAAGCTCCAAAACTTTCCAATTTGTGGCTTATTTTCCCTAGGCAGAAGAAGGGAGTTTGGAACTCCTGTAAAGGTTAGAAATGAGAAGCCCTTTTTGAATTTTCTTATTATCTTTTAAGAAATCACTTGCTTTTGTCATTTTTATCAATAAATGATTTTCCAGTCTGTATGATTTAAACACAGAATCAAAATTTAAAAGCTAGAAGGCATTGGCTTAATAGATTTCCTGTTTGGAAATATTTTAGTTTGGAAAGAACCTTAATTTTTTTCACCAGTAAAATATATATTGGATTTATTCTCTGCAAAGGTTTCTTAAGCTGTACAGTTCTTATAATGTTAAGGTTTAGAGATCTAAGATGTTTCCAACAGCTAGTTTCCCCAATAGATTTAGGGAAGGACATGATTAAAGATGCTTATCTTTAAAATTAGGGATTTATAAATGCATTCTCAAATGAATTCAGCAGCCACTTACTGGGTTGACACTTACTAGCGTCACTTGGCCTTTGCCTCAGGGATGTTCCATGTCCAGTGTGGGAGGGAGGCATTTACGTAATGCAAACCAAATCATGATAAGTGATCTATAAAGTGGGAGATCATCAGAAAGTGTAGGTGATTAAATTTTTTAAATGTAACACTGTTTTTATTAAAACATTTTTTATACTTTCTTTTATTTCATTTTTTAACAATAAGTAATAAGTTGTGAGTACAAGCATCCTTCATGTAAAACAATTTTGCAAGCAGTTGTGCCCAAACCCACATAGTCCAAGGCTCCCACCATCCAGCTGGAGGCAAATGTATGTACAATCATGTTGACTCAATTAGATCCAGTCTAAATATCTCTGTAGTTCACCATTCACGCCAATCATTAGCCCTTTACATCCCATATCATGCCCCCTCTTCACAGATTGCGCCCCTAGGCTTAGACAAAGGGTCACATTGACGCACCAAATCCAGAGTTGTCTATGTGACAAGATAAAGTCATAAAACAGCTATGGAGATATGTGTTCTTTAGAGGCTAAGCTCCCTGGTGGTCCCTGGCAGAATGCTCGCCTGGCTCCAAGATCCCGACACGCTACTCAAAGATGTTATGCTTTTTGGGTACTGGACTTCCACACTGTCTTTTGATTCTTTTCCTGAGTTCAGCACAACCTCAAGCTCCCAACAAGAACAGTTAAATGTATCTTGAAAATAAATCAGGTGAACAGAAGCTTCATGAACCTGAGCAAAAACCATACAGAGAAACAGTATCTAAAGGCCCTTGTCCTAGAAGCCCTACAAAGATATTGATGAATGAAAAACATTACACTGGTGATATCATAGAGTGCAGTTACATAAATACAATAAGTGTTTTCCAGATTAATCATAAAGGCTCAGTCCCTTAAGACAAGAAACTACATCTGATAGAATTAAAGCCAAAAAGAGTTTCAAAGTAAACAAGTTTGTCATAGTTAAAACCTCCTAATACTTACTTAGAGGCACAGTGGCGGGCTTCTCCTTTAAAAAAAAAAAGAAAAACAGAACAAATTAAGAGGCTTTCCATGGCCTCTGGTCTTGACATTACAGCCTAAGGATAACAAAGCAGCCTTGGGAGGACGAGATCCAGGAAGGATGAGAATAAACCAAATTGGAACTACAAAAGAAACCAAAGTCTCACATCTCATAAGACAAACTGTTCAGGGTTTGTGTGTTTTATGATGTGTGGTTTGTGCTTATCTCCCCTGCCCAAGACGGCATGGAGCATGTTTACCATGTGTAAGTGCTTCTGATTGTGTGTAAATTTATCTGGCTTGCTGTCCTTGGAAACCAAGTGTGAGTATGCCTTTAGCAATGAGCATTTTTGGTATAAAAACTGACTTGCTCTCAGTAAAGTGCAGCAGATTCAAGACCACTTGCTGGTGTCATGTCTGTCTATACATCGCTGAACCTGTGCACTCCTATCCAAGACCCCGATTTCCTGCCAGTCAGAGGATCTCCCCTGCTGGACACTGTGGCAGCACATCATTAAACTCAAAGGCTTCTGTACATCAAAGAACCAATCAGGAAACTGATGAGAAATCCCACAGAGTGGGAGGAAACCTATCAGACACTGACAAGACATCGACAAAGCATTGATATCACAGACATATATAAACTTACTCAACAAAACAAAGAAGAAAGAAAAAAAAATGACCCCTCATAGGTTGGAGCAAAGAGCTGAACAAAGACTTCACAAGTGAGGATATTAGGAGATGGTGAGACAAATACCTTGAAGACAAGTGTTCAAAACATACTTAATCATTAAAGGAAAAGTCAAATTCCAAAACCACTTTAAGATATCTCATTCTTTACTCCAATAAGACTTGGCTTCAAGGATCAAGAAAACAAATGATGACCAAGTTGGAGAGTACGGTGTGGGAAGGGGATGGAAAAAGCGGGAACACTATCCACTTGCGTGCCATGGAATGTAGAACGTGTACAGCCCACTATGGAAACAGCAGAATGTGAAGAAGAACCTTGGAAGACTTGGAATGAACTTGCCACCCGACCCAGCCATACCACTCCTGGGTATAGTACCACACCACAGGGACTCATCCCACCTCGAGACACACATGCATGGCATGTTATTTCAGCTCTCTTCACAAATAGCAAGAGCTGGAACCAAAACCAAAATGGCCCTCACACTCTACTGTACGTGGATAGACGAAAATGTGGGTTTACATCTAACACAATGCGAGTTCTATGCAGCAGTTTAAAGGAAAGATGACATCACGCGCTTTTGCAGGAAAATGTTGGAGATAGAAGACATCATGTCTGAGTGAAGAAACAGTCCCAAGAAACAACATGATGTAATGGTTATCCTCTACTGTGGAGTTGCTGTAGCCATTACCTTTGAAGATTCTTGTGCAGGACCCCTTGAGCTTTTGTATCAAGCAGTTGCGTTGTGTGCATCATTTGAAAACAACAACAACAAACACAACAACATACAACAACAGACGCAAAAGAACACAATAAAATAAAAAAAAAAAAACTTCTGCTCCAAACAGTCAACTTCCACATGGAGAATATCGAGAAAGACTGAGAAAGAGAAAAAGCATTTGGCAGAATAAATGAGCTCTGTGGGGGGTGGTTATAGCGGTCTTAGATTTGAGATCATGTACCCCATAAAAATTATTATATTTAAAAAATAGATTCCTAATTTGTGAGAGAAAAAAGCAGAAAGTTCTCGGGCACAGTCCAGAGTACATCGCTGAGATCCGTGAGCACGCGGAGGATGGACAAACACAGTACTCAATACATATATCCAACAACTTGAGCAATTCCTTTCCAAATGCCAGTGTTTTGGACCGGCTAATCGATCTCGCTGTTTCCTGATCTACATGGGAGCGCCTGGGAAATGTTGTAGTCCCTGGCTCCGGTGTTACTGAATAACCAATTTCCACAAATTTCTGCCGTTTATTTATTTTTTGTCGTGTTTTAAAGTAGCTCCCCCAGCGATGGTAGTCGTCTCCCCTGTAAATGAGTTCACCCCCAAGAGTCTGCCGCTCCTGGGAACTCCTCAACTCTGTCCTTAGCACTCGACCAGGTTAATGGCCTCCACTTTTTGAATTCTTCACCAATACGAAAATCCCTGTCTGGCCTGCATTCTCGCCCCAACCCTCACTCTTGCTTAGCGATTAATAGTGTGTTGCCATGCTCACTCTCACCAAATAACACCTCAAAAGCATAGCACAGGAATTAAATCCATTCGCACATTTCACTACTAAGTTGTCAAGCGAAGACACAAGCAAGAGGAAGGTAATTCATATATTAAGACGCTCTAAAGTGTTATTTTCAAACTATCACTACTATAGTATGCTGCATGCAGTGTCAGTGTATGTGTGTACGTCTAACATGCCTGATGCAAGGCTACGTGTTACATGTTGTAACCATAAACCAGTAACTACTAGATCCAGATGGTTGGTGACTGAATCGCCGAACTCGATGTATGCATAATCACCCTGACAATGTCTGCATAAGAGTCATTGTCTAGTGATGCACATGAGTTTTGCAATCTCACTGATTTTCAGCTGAGGCTAGAATAACGCATGATTGCATCCCCATAAAACCAACCTAAACCTGCTCGATCGATCCGCTGGGGTATCGGGACCACTCATTTTCATGACAATGTCTTGGCACGTGCCAGATGACACCTGGCTATGGAAGAAAACACTCAGTACAGGACACAGAACAAAAACAAACTTCTATCGGAAAGGGGAGCGAAAGCCACTCTCTAGTCATCTAATGACCAATTGTCTGGCTAAGACATATGCAGGACAGGTGCACCGCAGAGTCATCAAGACAGCTACATTTCGTTATATGACCATAAACACTGAACAAAGAACCTTGCAGCTTTCAGCGATGTGGGATAATTCCTTCGACCTTACCTGATCTTATAGCTTAGAGACAACGTCGATAGCGCTCGTTGCACGCAATGACAAAGCTAATGCTAGACAGAATCGATAAACAAATCAAAACTCCAGTTCAGTGATTTAATCTGACCGTAGCTGATCGGAGTGATTTCACTGCCAAACACACCACACTCCTGACAGCATATGCAGCACACAAAACGACATCATGCCCAAGCTCACATCGCAGGGACAGTACACCATACAAAACAAAAACTCATCACGGGATCCCGAACGACTGTGTGTACAAGTCCCTGAGCGCCGATTGCAGACAGGTTGCAGAGTCTCCTACAGTAGTCGCTCGATTACACTATAGAACAACTCGAAAATGCCCGACAGGGGATGCAGTCATGGAGCACATCATGTCTGGGGGTTTTGATCCNCCAAATAAATTTTACCCAATATACACTTTGCTCTTTAAAGCTATATGACTAGACTATGACTTCAGAAATCAAGTCCATTAACTTATATGGTTTATTTTGTATTTCTGTGTAAATCTCTACTGAAATACCTCTCTATATAAATATGGTATTTTTAAATTTTTTAATTTATTTTTCTCTATGTGTATGAATGTACTGTCTGTATTCAGGTCTGTACACCCTTGTTGTGCAATGCTACGGAGGTCAGAAGAAGGTGTTGGATTCTCCTGGAACTGGAGTTCTCCTGGAATTGGAGTTTCAGATGGTTCTCAGCCGCCATGTGGGTGCTGGGGATCAAACCCGGGTCCTCTGCAAGAGCAATTGACACTCTTAACTGCTAGGCCATCTCTCCAGCCTGAATATATGTTATTTTTAAGTATACCTTTTAAACTGCAAATCTTACAGACTGAATTTTAATGACTATCTTCCTCCAAGCTCTTGGCCTTCTTCAGGCCTGGCATGAAAACCTGCTTTAAAGACTTTTAAGTATCTAGCTCCTTTTATTTATTTATTTTTTTATGAGTACAAGCATCCTTCATGTAAAACCAATTTGCAGGCAGTTGTGCCCAAACCCACACAGCCCAAGGCTCCCACCATCCAGCTGGAGGGGCTTGATTGTACAATCAAGTTGATCAAATAGGTGTCCAGACTCTATTGCTGTAGTTTTACCATTCACCCCAATCACAGCCCTTACATTCTACCACACCCCTCTTCTGCAGATTGTTCCCTAGGCTTAGAAAAGGGGCACAGGTGGACGCGAAGTAGAACAGTCTACTTTGTCTGGAGATGTCGTTTTGGACTCTGGTCAATTCTGGCTGTTTCCTTTCATGCGCTGACAGTTTGTCCAGGAATAACCTGTCAATCCTACTAATGAAGCACAAGCGATTAGATATATAGGTGTTTGAACATTGCTAGTTATTATGGTAGGTTACTTTTGTATAGACACAGATGTTTGGATGGTATGCTAATCTATGGATTTTGTTTTTTTCTGTAAAAGATGACAAGGTCTTAATGTGGCTTATAAAATCTCCTAGTCACGGGGCTGGAGAGATGGCCTAGCAGTTAAGAGCGCCGACCGCTCTTACAGAGGACCCGGGTTCGATCCCCAGCACCCACATGGCGGCTGAGAACCGTCTGGAGCTCCAGTTCCAGGAGAACTCCAGTTCCAGGGAATCCGAGACCCTCTTCTGACCTCCGCGGCGTTGCACGACACGGGTGCACAGACTTGCGTGCAGACAGTACATTCATACACATACAAAAATAAATAAAATTAATTAAAAAAAATCTCCTAGTCACTAGAGGATGTAAGCTAGTGGCACATCTATGAGTTATTCCTCCAAGGAGAGAGCTAATAGCCAAATAGATTTGGGATATACCGACATATGGCTGCCACTGCTGCACAGTATTTCCAAGCAGGTGAGGTGTAGCTGATGTTGATGGAGGAGTCTTGCTTGACTCAAGGAGACCAACATTTGCTTTATTGGTTCAGTGGCCTTTGGTAGCATTCTCTGGTATTCCAGAGACCAACTGTACACTTGCAAATGTGGTCTCAATACCACCTTCCCATGCTTACATCAGGTCTTTGACAGCAGGTCCTTACTGCCTCTCTTCTTGCAGGTATCCCAGTTTACAGGCAAGAAGCCTTTACCTTTGGGGGGGCTTGGATCCCCTGGCTAACATCTCCTTGGCAGAATAATCCATTGCTGATATCAGAGCTCTCCTGTATTAATATATTTTGCTTAAATGCACAGCTTAAAGAGACTTTAGTATTATATTTGGTTCTGAATAGAGAATAATCCTTTTCACAGCTCCTATGTCTATTAGTCAATTAAAGAAAGCAGTTTTACTGGTTTTATAAGAGATTACCTCTATAACAGTCGGCTCTAATTTACAGTTAGAGAATGACTTCATTACCATCATATTTTTCTTTGTTCTATGAAAAAGAGGTAAGGAAGGTGACCTGAGGTGATTAATTTTTTTAATTAATTTTATTTATTTCTGTATGTGTATGAATGTACTGTCTGCACGCAAGTCTGTGCACCCGTATCCCGTGGAGGTCAGAAGAGGGTGTCGGATTCCCCTGGAACTGGAGTTCTCCTGGAATTGGAGTTTCAGACGGTTCTTGGCCACCATGTGGGTGCTGGGGATCGAACCCGGGTCCTCTGTAAGAGCGGTCGGTGCTCTTAACCGCTAGGTCATCTCTCCAGCCCTGAAGGTGATTAATTTTTTATAGGGGGCAATTTACAGAAGTAACACTTTAATAGCACTTGTGAAAAGAAGGCATCTTCTTGATGGAAGATGAGAAGGCATTTCAGATATAAGGATGGTGGCCTGGGCCGAGATAGATGAACCTGTGCGCTTAGAGGTGGGTGATATTAGAGGTGATGGGGAAAGAGGAATCCAGGGATTTATTTTGGAAGGTGTTTAGATTCTGCACTGGAGACCTTGACTGTATAGAATAATGTGATGAGCTATGGAATAGAGAGATGATACCACTTAGTTGTTTGCTTATTTATTTATTTATTGAAGGAAACAGAACAATTTGGAAGAGGATCAGGAAAACTAATAAGTTTATGCAGTCTTGTGGGTGAATTGAGGTGGGGAATGAGGAAGAGAGACAGACTCAAGCGACAGATTAACTACAGAATCAATAAGATTTAGCTGTTGATGGACATGTAAATAAATAATTGTAATTTGGTGTTAGTTCTGGAATAAGGGTATGCATAGGAAAAGATTAACAGAATCACCACAGAGGAGAGAACATTTAAGGAAAAGTAGCATCAAACCTTTACAGGGAGAAGAAACTACATGATATGGTTGACTTGGTAACCATATGTTAGTAGGGCTTACCTGGGCTTCAATTACAATCATCTGAGAACCCCCCCAGAATCAGGTTTAAATATTTTATTTCACTTTTATTTCATGTGTATGAAACGGAAGTTAGGTGGCTAGTGTCCTATAAGACTTTATTCAAGCCTATTGCCATGGGAGAGGGAACTCATCTCAACTTTATTGAAGCAAAAGGTGGAAGGACTTAAAAAAATTTCTGTGTGTGTGTGTGTGTGTGTGTGTGTGTGTGTGTGTGTAGCTGTTATGTGTACTACATGTACGAGGAATGAATGGACGGGGCCAGATCACTTGGAACTGGAGTTACAGGCAGTTGTGAGTCACCTGGCCTGGGTGCTGGGAAATGAACCCAGGCCCACTACAAGAACTCAGTGTTGTTACTGGAGAGATGGGTCAGCAGTTAAGAGCACTGGCTTCTCTTGCAGAAGGCCGGAGCTCAATTTCTAGCACCTATATGGCAGCTAGCAACTGTCTATAATGTAACTCCAATTCCAGGGTATCTGATGGCCTCTTCTGGCCTCTGTTGGCTTTGTACAACATGGGTGCACTTACATACATGCAGGCAGTACACTCATATACAAAAATAAAAATAATAAAATATTGAAAAAAAGAGAGTCCTGGTATGTAAAGATTTGCATGCATGTCAAAAGACAAGATAAGGAATTTACAATGTTCTTTAAAGTATATATTATTTGAAAAGAGAGATCTAGTTAAAGTTGGACAAGTTGTGGGAAATTTTGACATGGTCTTGGTGGACTTGGGCATGGATATTGAAGGGAAGAGTATAATTTGGGATGAATCATTGGTCTTGGGAGGATGTTGATGTGATTTATCATAGAAAACACAAGGGGAATAGAAAGCTGGTAGAGAAGAAAAATTATTAAGTATTTGAGAAAGAGTTTGTGGTACTTGTAAGATATTTGGGTGGGGATGGATATGTGAGTGTGTGGCCAGGAATTGTGGGATTGGGCATAGGATGGGAGGTGGTTACCTACAGAATGAACACACCTTCTGCTTTAGCTCATGCACAATGTCCATTTAGGTGGAATTATTATTGGACACCCCCACTCTCAGTGGAAAAGAATGAAGTGGAATTTTAATGAAATAAAATGAATATTATAAAACAGTAAGGTGTATGGTAAACATATAGTGTACTTTGTAGCTCTAGTATCCCAGACAGCAAGTCAGAATAGGACTGTTACTTGGTGTTATTGTAAACTTAAATTCTAATTGTATTGTAGTGGTTGTCTCTTCTCAAGGGCAAGTGTTATGTATCAGAAATTTATTTTCCTTAGAATTTTCTGAGAAACAAAAATACACCAGAAAAACAAACAGGTGCGGTTCTTCAGAGTCATTTTCTGAACATTTTTTCAGGTTAATCTCTGCTTTCATGTCACAAAGATGGAGTTAAATGATGCCACGGAGTAAAGAAAAAGGAAGTCCTGGGAAGAAAGCCCAAAGTATTTCTTGTAGAAAAGTCCTCACATTTTTTCTGAATATTTTCTTGAAGTTTTGTGCATTTCATACATCATTTCTCAGCCCAATTTAGACTCATTTCCCTTTCCATGTCCCCCACCCCACCTGAGTTCATGCATTGTGCCATATATGTCTTGTATCTTTTCTTGAATCTTTAAAATTTTTCAAAGCAGAGTATTATTGTTTTGGGGAGAATTTTACTGTTTCAGTCAGTTCTTTGTCCCAGTTCTTTTGTTGTTGTTATTCCAGCCAATTTCTATTGCTTCAGTATATATATATATATATAATTATATATATATGTACATCTGTACTAAATTGTTGTCTTTGAAATAAATTGTATGCCATACTTTTTCAGGTTTATTTGTTTTGAATTCACATTTTCGTTTAATTTATTTTTTTATTTTTTATTTTTTATTTTTTAATAATAGGACACAAGTAATGAATACAGGCATCCTTCATGTGTAAAACCAATTTGCAAAGTAACATGCCCAACTTAGACAACCTGAGGCCCCATTGTCCAGCTGGGGGAGCTTATAAGTACTATCATGTTGATCAAATAAGAGTCCAGTCTGGTGCAGTCCAGCTCCTGGGGCACAGGAACCCGGAAGTTGCTCAGGCAGGTAGATTTTGGGGCAGATTGTCTCCAGGGCTGCTGGAAAAGGGTTCCAACTCTGAACCCTTTTGTAGGGAGTGGCTGTCTGAGTGGGGCCGCCCTTCGCCTTTGCAGGCAGTGACCGGCAGGGTAGGTTTGGGTATGGTGCCTCTGTGGCTTTGTGCGGGTGGCTCCTGGGGCACAGGAACCCAGAAGTTGCTCAGGCAGGTATCCCCCCCAATGGGAATTGGTGAGAGAGTATAGAAGTGGACTTTTTTTGGGAGAAGTTCAGAATAGGAAGAGAAGAGTGACTTACGATTCCAATACACGTATATAAACAATTGAAAGCCTGAAACCCTGACAAGTCAACATACTCCCAATAAACAAGAGGAGGAAAAAACAAAAACCATATGGAAGGAGGCAAGCACACTAATCTGCAATAACATAGTGGAAAAGACATTTGTGAATTTGAATCACAAACAAGTGAAACCCACACGGCCATAAGGGAGACACAGACAGAAGGGAAACATGAGAAAAGGCAGCAGGAATAATCCCTGACACAGGCTCTACCAAACCTGGAAGGAGAAGCTACAATGGATACACCTCTGGAGGACGACCCAAGGAACAGTAGCTTAGAGGAATAATGTTGCAGAACATGTGCAGATGAAGTATATGTAAAGGAAAATAAAGAAGAATTCAGATAACTAAAAGAGAGAGAATGAGGAAACTCAAAAAAGGACCTAACGAGAGGCATACAAGTGACGAAACTTCAGAAGAAGAACTAAGGACAGCATTGACAAATCCCAAAGAACAGAGGAGAAAACAAACAAACAAACTCTGAAAGGAATAGAAACACTGAAAAAAGGAACCAACCAACGTAAGTAAGGAGCACCAAGAAGAGATCTGAAGCTCAACGGAAATGAGAATCTAAATACAGCAGATGAAAAAATCACAGGATGGAAATGAAAAGGAAACTTGAACACTATCGCAATCAAGAAGAAAAGGAAAGAGTGAAAGAGGCCGCAGAAGTAGAAGAGAAGCAGAAAAAGAATACAAGCGGAAGATAACACAAGCATAAAAGCTTCAAATAAAGAATAGACAGAAAATTTAAAAATACCACAAAAGTGGGAACAAACCAGGAAATATGGACATCTATGGAGGAATCAAACCTCAACATCATAGGAATGAGAGGAAGGAGAAAAATCTCAAGAGAACAGTATTGATCAGATCTTCAAACAGAATATAGATGAAAATTTCCCCAAACTTAAAAATAGACAAACCCATACAAATACAAAAGCACATAGGATCTAGCACATAGCTCAATAGAAAGATCAGAAAAGAAATACCTACGACCACACATCAAGTTAAAATCGCTAGACGCCAGAACAAAGACAAAATTCTGAGGGCTACAAGAAAAACAAGTCACATACAAAGCGAACACCATCAGAATCAACTGACTTCTGTGGGCTCAAGACCGATGAAAGCAGAAGAACATGGACCAAAAGCATTCCCAGTGTTAAAGGACTATGGTGCAAAGCCCAAGGGTTATTCCTGGACAAACTGTCAGCCCATGAAAGGAAACAAGGCCAGAATGGACCAAGAGTCCTAAGACAACAGCTCTAGAGAAAGTAGAATGTTTTCTCTCATCCACCTGTGCCCCTATTCTAAGCCTAAAGGGAACCAATCTTGCGGAGAGAGGGGCATGGTAAATAGTAAGGGCTGCGGATTGGGGTTAAGGTGAAACTACAAAAATATAATCTGACACTATTTGTCAACTTGATTGAAACATACAAGCCCCCCCACCCCACGCTGGATGGTGGAGACCCATGGCTGTGTGGGTTGGGACAGTGCCTGCAATTGGTTTTTACATGAAGGATGTTTGTACTCATAAATTATTTTACTGTTGCTAAAAATATGAAAAAAAACTGAGAGAAAGAGGCAGGACAGATATGGCAGAAGCTGATCTGGGTGGGGTGGGGTTGGATGGGGGAAGGGAAGGGGAAATATAGCCTGAACTGAATTGGGAAAATGATGTATGAAATACAGAAAGCATCATAAAAAAAATAAAAACAGAAGAAACACAAGTGAATGATCTAAACTGCAGCTAAATAACTTTGAGAGATAACAGCAAATGAACCCTAAATGGAGCAGACGAGAAGAAATAACAAATCAGATTAGAGATAATGAAATAAGAACAAAGAAACCATACAAAAAAATCAATGAATCCAAAAGTTGGTTCTTTGAGAGAATAAACAAGATAGACAGACTTTAGCCCGTTAACCAAAAGAAAGAAGAGAACAACTCCAAATCATAGAATTGTGATGAAAGGGGAAATATCACAACAGATAATGAAAGACCCAGACTAATCATACAGGAATATTCAAAAACCTATATCTACAAGTTTAAACCTAGAAGAAATGGATGAATTCTGAAATCCTGGGAATCACCAAAGCTCAACCAAGAAGAGATCGACAGCCTAAATAGACCAATAATACAGGAAGAAATTGAAGATGAATAAGTAGCCTCCCAACCAAAAAATGCCCAGGCCCAGATGGTTTCACGGCAGAATTCTAAAAATATTATCAAAAAGACTTACCACCACCTTTAAGTCAAGTTGTTTAGAAGGATACAAAGAGGGAGTTCTCCCAGATTCCTTCTTGAAGCCAGCTCACTCATTACCAAACCAGGTAAAGATACATGAAAAAGGAGAACTATAGACCCATCTCCCTAATGAACACAGATGCCAAAATTCTAACAGGATACTGGCCAAATCGCATACAGACCCACATCAAGAAGATCATCTATCATGACCAAGTTGGATTCATACAGAGAGATCAGAGATGTACAAATATACGAAAATCAATAAATATCATCAAATATAATGGACTGAAAGACAAAAACCACACCATCATCTCAATTGACATGGAGAAAGCCTTTGGACAAAATCCAGCATCCCTTCATGTTTAAAGTCTAGAGGGAATTGGACTGAAGGACATTCCTCAATGTAGTGAAAGCCATTAACAGGAAACTCACAGCCAATATCATCCTAAATAGGGCAAATGACAGAGAATTCCCCTTAAAGGTAGGAACTCAGCAAGGCTGCCCCTGCTCACCACTCCTTTTCAATATAGTGCTGGGAAACACTTCGCTAGGGCAACGAGGCGAAAGAAAATTAAAAGTAGTTCTAATTGGAAAAGAGAAAGTTCAAGTCATCCCTTATTTGCTGATGATTATGATTGTCTACTTAAGGGATGCTAAGAACTCTACCAGAAAACTCCTAGAAATGATTAAGAGTTCAGAATGGCAGAATACAAAATAATCTAGAAAATCAGTAGCCTTTCTTTTCACCAACAACAAGCAACTGAAGAAGGACTACAAGGAGACCTTCCCACTCACAATAGCCTCAAACAATAAAATACCTAGGAAACAAACCTAACCAGACACCCAGGATCTCTACAACAAAAATTTTAAACCCCTGAAAGGGGAATTGAGGAAGACATCAGAAGATGGACAAACGTCCCCTTGATCATGGTTGGGAAAAATAAATATAGTAAAAATGTCCATCCTATCAAAAACTTGTGTACAGATTTAACGCAACCCAATCAAAATCCCCAAGAGTTCTTCACAGGCTTGGAAAAAAATCCTCAATTTCATTTGGAAAAACAAAAGACCCAGATAAGCCCAAACAACCCTGAGCGAAAAGGCAATACAGGGGGATTGCTCTACCAGACATCAAACTATACTACAGGCTATAGTCATAAAAACAGCTTTGGTACTGGCACAAAAACAGACCAGTTGACCAATGGAATAAAACTGAGGATCCAAACTGAGCACTACAATTTCAGCATCTCGTATTTGAAAAGGGGTCAAGAAGACACAATGGAGGAAAGACAATCATCTTCAGTAAGTTGTGTTCGCAAAACTGATCATCACCTGTAGAAGAATGAAATTAAGCCCCATCTTTGCCCTGTACAAAATTCATTTCCAGATGGATCAAAAGATCTCAACGTGAACCCAGAAACTCTGGAGGTGATAGAAAGAACTTGGCAGCAGCTACAAGACATAGTACAATGCAAGGGCTGTGATTGTGTGAAATGGTGAAACTACAGCGATATAGTCTGGACACTCATTTGATCAACTTGTTGAATATACAAGCCCCCCCACGGGGGGTGGATGGTGGACCCATGGGCTGTGTTGTGTGTTTGGGCACAACTGCTTGAAAATTGGTTTACATGAAGGATGCTTGTCCACATCAATTATTACTTATTGTTAAAAAATGAAAAAAAAAATAGA
Organism: Rhizomys pruinosus; assembly: GCA_009823505.1. Lineage (NCBI taxonomy): Eukaryota > Metazoa > Chordata > Mammalia > Rodentia > Spalacidae > Rhizomys > Rhizomys pruinosus. The sequence goes on along the minus strand of VZQC01003806.1, from coordinate 191,453 downwards.
AAAAAAGAGGTCAGTCTATGTTTCTGTAGTTTCATGTTCTCACCCCATTGCAGCCCTTCATTCTACCATGTGCCCTTTTCTGCAGATTGTTCCTTAGAAAAGAGACATAAGTGTGTGAGAAGACAAAGACTCTACTTTCTCTGGAGATGTCGTTTTTGGATCTGATCAGTTCAGGCTGTTTCCCTTTATGGGTTGGCAGTTATCAGAGATACCTTTTTATCCTACTGATGAAGCACAAGCAGTTTAGATATACAGGCATTTAAACACACTAATTATTATGGTAGGTTGCGTTGGTTATAGACATAGATGTTGGATGGTATGCTATCCATGGACTATAGCTTTTCTGTAAAGCTGACAAGATATTTATGTGGTATATACATCTCTAACCACTAGAGGACTTAAGCTTGTGGCATCAGCCCTGAATCTCTTCCAAGGAGAGAGCTAATAGCCAATTAGATTTGGGATATACAACATATGACTGCCACTGCTGCACAGTATTTCCAGGCAGGTGAGGTGTAGCTGTGCTGATGGAGGAGTCTTGCTTGACTCAAGAGACCANCACAAATGTAAAAAATAAAAAAAAACCGAAAAGAACGACAAGTGAATGATCTAAACTGCAGCTAAAAACTACTTTGAGAGATAACAGCAAATGAACCCTAGAGGAGCAGACGAGAAGAAATAACAAAAATCAGATTAGAGATCAATGAATAGAAAACAAAGAAACCATACAAAAAAATCAATGAATCCAAAAGTTGGTTCTTTGAGAGAATAAAACAAAGATAGACAGACTTTAGCCAGTTAACCAAAAGAAAGAAGAGAACAACTCCAAATCATAGAATTGTGATGAAAGGGGAAATATCACAACAGATAATGAAAGATCCCGCTAATCATACAGGAATATTCAAAAACCTAATCTACAAAGTTTGAAAACCTAGAAGAAATGGATGACTAAGAAATCCTGGGAATCACCAAAGCTCAACCAAGAAGAGATCGACAGCCTAATAAGACCAATAATACAGGAAGAAATGAAGTATAATAAGTAGCCTCCCAACCAAAAAATGCCCTGCCCAGATGTTTCACGGCAGAATTCTATAAAAATAGTTTCAAAAGACTTACCAACCATTATATTCAAGTTGTTTAGAAGGATACAAAAGGGAGTTCTCCCAGATTCCTTCTGTAAGCCAGCATCCACTCAACCAAACCAGGTAAAGTATAATGAAAAAGGAGAACTATAGACCCATCTCCCTAATGAACACAGATGCCAAAATTCTAAACAGGATACTGGCCAAATCGCATACAGACCCACATCAAGAAGATCATCTATCATGACCAAGTTGGATTCAACAGAGATGCAGGGATTAAATATACAAAGTCAATAAATATCAAAAAAAGGAAAAGAAAAAAAAACCACACCATCATCTCAATTGACATGGAGAAAGCCTTTGGACAAAATCCAGCATGCCTTCATGTTTAAAGTCCTAGAGGGAATTGGACTGAGGAACATTCTCAATGTACTGGAAAGCCATATACAGGAAACTCACAGCACAATATCATCCTAAATAGGGAAATGACAGAGAATTCCCCTTAAAGGTAGGAACTCAGCATAGGCTGCCCCTGCTCACCACTCCTTTTCAATATAGTGCGGTGAAACACTTGCAGGGCAACGAGGCAAGAAAGGAAAATTAAAGATAGTTCTAATTGGAAAAGAGGAAGTTCAAGCTATCCCTATTTGCTGATGATATGATTGTCTACTTAAGGGATGCTAAGAACCTACCAGAAAACTCCTAGAAATGATTAAGGGCTTCAGAGATGGCAGAATACAAATAAATCTAGAAAATCAGTAGCCTTTCTTTTTCCCAACAACTAACAAGTGGGCAACTGAAGAAGGACTACAAGGAGACCTTCCCACTCACAATAGCCTCAAAAACAATAAAATACCTAGGAACAAACCTAACCAAAGACACCCAGGATCTCTACAACAAAAATTTTAAACCCCTGAAAAAGGGAATTGAGGAAGACATCAGAAGATGGACAAACGTCCCATGATCATGGATTGGGAAAATAAATATAGTAAAAATGTCCATTCTATCCAAACTCGTGTACAGATTTTATGCAACCCCAATCAAAATCCCCAAGAGTTTCTTCACAGGCTTGGAAAAAAAATCCTCAATTTCATTTGGAAAAACAAAAGACCCCAATAGCCAAAGCAACCCTGAGCGAAAAGAGCAATACAGGGGGGATTGCTCTACCAGACATCAAACTATACTACAGGGCTATAGTCATAAAAACAGCTTGGTACTGGCACAAAAACAGACCAGTTGACCAATGGAATAAAACTGAAGATCCAAACCTGAGCACCTACAATTTCAGCCATCTCGTATTTGACAAGGGGTCAAGAAGACACAATGGAGGAAAGACAGCATCTTCAGTAAGTGGTGTTCGCAAAACTGGATCATCACCTGTAGAAGAATGAAATTAAGCCCCTACCTCTTGCCCTGTACAAAAGTCAATTCCAGATGGATCAAAGACCTCAACGTGAAACCCAGAACTCTGGAGGTGATAGAAGAGAAACTTGGCAGCAGACTACAAGACATAGTACAATGCAAGGGCTGTGATTGTGGTGAATGGTGAAACTACAGCGATATAGTCTGGACACTCATTTGATCAACTTGATTGAATATACAAGCCCCCCCCCGGGGGGTGGATGGTGGGACCCATGGGCTGTGTGGGTTTGGGCACAACTGCTTGCAAATTGGTTGTACATGTAGGATGCTTGTCCTCATCAATTATTACTTATTGTTAAAAAATGAAAAAAAATAAAGAATAGAAAAAAAGAGTCCAGTCTATGTTTCTGTAGTTTCATAGTTCACCCCAATTGCAGCCCTTACATTCTACCATGTGCCCTTTTCTGCAGATTGTTCCCTTAGAAAAGAGACATAAGTGTGTGAGAAGACAAACACTCTACTTTCTCTGGAGATGTCGTTTTGGACTCTGATCAGTTCAGGCTGTTTCCTTTCATGGGTTGGCAGTTTATCCAGGAGTAACCTTTTTTTACTCCTACTGATGAAGCACAAGCAGTTAGATATACAGGCATTTAAACAACACTAATTATTATGGTAGGTTGCGTTGGTATAGACATAGATGTTTGGATGGTATGCTAATCCATGGACTATAGCTTTTCTGTAAAAGCTGACAAGATATTACTGTGGCTTATAACATCTCCTAAACACTAGAGGACTTAAGCTTGTGGCATCAGCCCTGAATCTCTTCCAAGGAGAGAGCTAATAGCCAATTAGATTTGGGATATACAGACATTTAGCCACCACTGCTGCACAGTATTTCCAGGCAGGTGAGGTGTAGCTGATGCTGATGGAGGAGTCTTGCTTGACTCAAGGAGACCATTATTTGCTTTGTTTATTTAGTGGCCTTTGGTAACATCCTCTGGCATTCCAGAGGCCAACTGTACACTTGCAAGTGTGTTCTTGATATATCTTTCCCATGCTTACACCAGCTACTGATTTTTTAGGTTAATTTTGTAACCTGCTACTTTTAATCATTTCTAGGAGTTTTCTTGTGGAGTTTTTAGCATCCCTTAGGTAAACTATCATATTGTCTGCAAAAAGGGATAGTTTTACTTCCTCTTTTCCAATTAGTATTCCTTTAATTGCCTTTTCTTGTCTTATTGCCCTAGCCAGTGTTTCATGCACTATATTGAAGAGGATTGGTGACAAGGGGCAGCCTTGTTAGGTTCCTACCTTTATGGGGAATCCTTCTAACTTTTCTCCATTTAGGATGATACTGGCTGTGGGTTTCTTATATATGACTTTGATTATGTTGAGGAATGATCCTTCCAGTCCAATTCCCTGTAAAACTTTAATCATGAAGGGATGCTGGATTTTGTCAAAGGCCTTTTCTGCATCGAGATGATGTGGTTTTTGTCCTTCAGTCCATTTATGTGTTTTATGATATTTACTGATTTTGGTATGTCGAACCATCCCTGCATCTCTGGTATGGATCCAACTTGATCATGGTGAATGATCTTTTTGATGTGGGTCTGTATATGGATTGCAAATATTTTGTTGAGAATTTTTGCATCTGAGTTCATTAATGAGATAGGTCTGTAGTTCTCTTTTTTGGTTGCATCCTGTTGCCTGATTTTAGTATCGGTGGGATGCTGGCTTCATAGAAGGAAGTTTGGAGGTTCTCGCCTCGGCCAGCATCCTTGAACGAGTTTTGAGGTAATAATGGTTGTAAATCCTCGTGGAATGTTTTATAGAATTTGCTGTGAACCCATCCTGGAACGGTGCCTTCTTTAGTTGGACGGTCTCTTATTACATTTTTTCAATTTCTTCATATGTTTGGGTCTGTTTATTAACTGTCAATCTCCTCTTGGTTTACTTTGGTGCAGTCCCCGGATTTCAGATATGCATCCATTTCTCTCTAGTCTTTTTCAAATTTGTGTAGAGTATAGTTTCTGAAGAATTCCGTATGATTGTCTTACTTTTCATGTCTGCTAGTGATAATTTCCCCTTTTTCCTCCGAATGTCATTGATTATGGAGTCTCTTTCTTTCTTGTTTGGTTTTAATGGGTCTGGTCTGTCTATCTTTGGGTTATTTTCCCAAATAACCAACTTTTAAGATTCGTTTGAATTTTTGTATGGTTTTCTTCCTTTCTTCTTCATTTCATTGTTTTCTTTGTCTTCTTTGATCTATGGTTGTTATTCCTTCTGTCTGTTTGCCATTAGGGTTTATTCTGTGCTTTGCCGTGTTTTTAGCAGCAGTGTAGTTCATTTTATACTGTGCTTGTGGCTAGGATCTTTGGTGTCAACTTCGACACACCTGGTTGAGTGAGGCCTCGGTTGGGGGAAGTGGCTCGTGTGACTGGCCTGTGGCCTACATCTGTGAGTATTGTCTTTGCTTGTTGATGCAGTGGACAGTTATAAGAGGCAGGCTGGGCTGAGCCAGAAGGCAAGCCAGTAGAGAGCAGCCAGTGGACAGCATCGCATCCTCCTTGCATCGCTCTGTTGCATGTGTCTCTCCAGTTACCTTCCCTGAGATCCTGCCTTGTCTCCCGAGTGATGAACTATGAACAGGAGATGTAAGCTGATCAAAACCCTTTTCTCCCCCAAGTTGGTGTTGATCACAGTGTTTTGTCACAGCAATGGAAGATACAGACTAGACGGACATTGGTACACGAGAGTGGGTATGTTGCCATGACAGACCTGACGTTGGCGTTGTTGGGGGGAAGGATTGTGAGTGTTTGGAAAGTGTTGGGCTGGGAAGAGCATTGAATGCCTGACGCTGTTGCCTTGGAAAGCTTGGAAGCAGTTTTGTGGAATGAGTTGTAGAAGATGGACGCCTGGCTTGTGAAGTTTCTATTTATTCAAAGGAGGCAACAGAGATCATCAGGACTGTGTAATCTGTGTGTTCTGGTCAGCTGGGGCTGTGGCGAATCAGCTGTAAGTACACAGAGACCAGAACCTTGAATGAAAATCTTTTGTGGTAACTGGGCACTTGGATGACTGGTTAGCTGGGGCTAGACAAGACATCAGTTGTAACAAGAGACCAGCATCACTGAGGTGAAAATCTTCTGGGGCGAACTTCTCAAGGTCAGCACACAGAGCTGTGTACCCAGAAAGGGCCGGACTTCCATCCGAGCCAGAAGCCGGACTTTTTGGTAACGTGTAAGATCTCCTATATGGTTCGTGGTGCTTGAAATTTGAGTGGGTCACACAGAGCAGCGAGGCTGGCTACTGAGAGGCTCAGGCATCCCCCCAAGACCATTGGTGACGTGCCGCCCTAGTGGTTGGTGAACGACCCCAGAATTCGGCAGGGGTCATGGAGGAGAAGGGAAGGCTTTCACCAGAAAGAAGTCAGAGAGACCACGTGGTGGAAGTGCATGCTCATCGAGGACCCAGCTCCGTTATTGAGATGCCGGTACGTGACCAGAAACAAGAGAGTAGGACAGGCTACTAAGCATGTGATGCCGAGTGCGACGTAACTATAAAGGCCTACAGCGCCACCCGAGGAAGGCTGCAGTAGCATGATGGGAGGGGGCGAAGAAGCTGGGGATGAACAACTATACGGGGAAGTGGATTTTTGCCGCCGATGGTAGTTGGGTTGGAGAGGGGGAGTTGCTCGAGACCTTTGGAGCCCAGAAGATCCATGAGTGATATCACCAGGTGTCCATCTTGATCTACTTGCTGGAACTTGGTTTTGTTTTAAATGTGCCTGATTCTTCCCTTTGAGATGAGACAGTACTTGTTTTGGATTTTACAAGCAGCCACATTTAGAGGGACTTTTTAATAGACTGGATTTTTAAGCGTTGGACATTTTAGGACTGTTTGTGGCTTTAAGGAGTGGAGACTGCAGATCTATAGGTTGTGATTAGTGTCTAACTCAGAATTTGGGCGATGAAACGGAGTAGGAAAGGTGTTAGGTAATATCGATGTGTTGTGTGTGTCAATGTTACAAGGAGGTCAATGTGCTGAAGGAATAGGTTTGTGGTGTCAACTTAGAAACCACACCGAGTTGAGGGAGCCTCGGTTTGGGCTAGAAGTGCCATCCATTGGATTGGAGAGCACTGGTGTGCGGCCACATCTGTGGTTTAATTGTCTTGATTGTTGAGCATTGACCAGTATAAGAAGGCAGGCTTGGGACATGAGCAGAAGAGCAAGCCAGTAGAGAAGCAAGTCCAGTGGAAAGCTTCCCATGGCTGTGATCCGCTCCTGCCCTCCAGGTTCCTTCCTGAGTTCCTGCTTTGTGCTCCCTGAGTGATGAAATGTGAACCAGGAGATGTAAGGCATAACCCTTCCTCCCCAAGTTGGTGTTTGGTCAGAGTATTTTGTCCACAGCAACTGGAGACAATACAGGAACAGTGCTCTTTCTGTTTTTTTTTTTTTTTTTTAATATGGGCACCCAGGGCTATAAAATTTCCTCTTAGCACTGCTTTTAAAGTGTCCCATAGGTTTTGTTGTGTTGAATTGTTGTTGTTATTTAGTTCCAGGAATGCTTTTATTTCTTTCTTTATTTCCTCCTTGATCCATTAATTATTCAGGAGTGTGTTGTTTAGTCTTGATGTGTTCATGTAGGTAGCAGGACTTATTCTGGTGTTGATATTGAGCTTTATTGCACTATGGTCTGATAGAATGCATGAAGTTATTTCAAATTTTTGTATTTGTTGAGGTTTTTTATGTGTCCAAGTATGTGGTCAATTTTGGAGAATGTTCCCTGGGGTGCTGAGTAGAAAGTATATTCTCTGGTGTTTGGGTGGAATACTCAGAAGATGTCCTTTATTGTATTGTTCAGTTCAGATGTCTCTCTGTTTATTCTTTGTCCAGTTGATCTGTCCAATGGACTTAGTGGGGTATTGAAGTCCCCTGCTATGAGTGTGTTGGGTGTTAATCTGTGCCTTGAGTTCCTGTAGAGTTGTATTTACAAAGCTTGGTGCACCAGAGTTTGGTGCATATATATTCATGATTGTGAAGTCTTCATGGTTAATTTTCCCCTTGATAAGGATATAATGGCCCTCCTCATCTCTTCTAATTGCTTCTACTTTGAAGTCTATTTTGTCTGATATTAGGATAACAACTCCTTTCTTTTTAGTACCATTTGCTTGGAATATTTTTTCCATCCTTTCACTCTAAGTTGATGCCTATCCTTAAGGGTGAGATGGGTTTCTTGTAGACAGCATATTGATGGGTTCTGTTTCCTAATCCATTCTCCTAGTCTATGTCTTTTGATTGGGGAGTTTAGCCCATTGATATTTAAGGTTATAATTGAGAGGTATATGTTGCTTCCTTTCATCTTATTATACGTTTGCATGTTTTGTGTAGGTTTCTACATCTGCATTTCTATTTTTATTAAAATTTTTTCTTTCAAGTTGCTTGGGGATAGTTGTTTCTCTCCTCTGTCCTTTGAATTATTTCAAGCATTCTCTGGAGGGTTGGTTTTCCAAGCATGTATTCTTTCATCTTGTTTATGTCATGGAAGATTTTTCTCTTTCCTTCAACTAGAATCAATGTTTTTTCTGGGTATAGTAACCTGGGTTGGCATCCATAGTCCTTCAGCACTGGAAATGCTTTGGTCCATGTTCTTCTTGCTTTCATGGTTTATGCTGAAAAGTCAGCTGTGATTCTGATAGGTTTTCCATTGTATGTAACTTGTTTTTTTTCTCTTGTGGCTTTCAGAATTTTGCCTTTGTTTTGGGTATCTAGCATTTCAACTACAATAGTGTGGGGGGAGTTTCTTTTCTGGTCTAGTCTATTTGGTATTCTACTTGCTTCTTGTATTTGCATGGGTTTGTCTTTTTTTAGTTTGGGGAAATTTTCCTCTATTATTTTTTTGACAATCTGGTCAATACCATTTTCTTGGGATTCTTCTCCTTCCTCTATCCCTATGATGTGGAGGTTTGATCTTTTCATAGTGTCCTACATTTCTTGTGTATTTTTAAATTTTTCATATTCTTTACTTGAGCTTTTTAGTTGTTCTGTGTTGTCTTCTAGGTCTGATATTCTTTTTTCTGCTTCCTCCATTCTGCTTCTGAGGCTTTTTCCCATTCTTTCCTCTTGATTGGATGACTGTTCAATTTCCTTTTTTTGTTCTTCCTTACAATTTCCATTTCCTTTTGGAGCTTCTCAAACTTTTCTCGTAGCTCATTGGTTTCCTTTTTCATTTCAGCGTGGGATCTTTTCAGTGTTTCCACTTCCTTCCAGAGTTTGTCATTTTGTCCCTCTAGTTCTTTCCGGAATCTGTCATTTTCTCCTTTTAGTTCTTTCCGAAGTTTGTCCTTGTCTTCCTCTAGGTCCTTTCTGAGTTTTTCATTCTCTCCCCTTAGTTTAATGATTTCTTTGAATATATCTGTGATTGTTATTTAGGGATCTATGTCCTGGGTTACCTCTATGGAGATCCCATTGTTGGGATCCTCCAGTGGCTCCTTAGAGTTTGGTGTGCAGTTGTTCTGTGCTTTTCCCATATTGTTCTTTCGTTGTGCTCTAGGCATGTGGTTAACTTTTTGTCTGTATTCTGATGAGAATTATGAATGCCTCCTCACTTTGTTAAAAGGATTGCTTTCCTTGATTCCTTTGGGTGTCTTTGTTATATTTTCCCTATGTATGGAGTGTTGACTTGTCTAGGCTTTAGCCTTTCAATTTTGGTTATATATTGGAAGGTATAGTTCACTTTTCCCTTTCTGTTCTGCAGGAGCTGGGTGGGTAGCAACCCGGGTGACACCTTCTGGATACTGTATTCCTTCTGCTGTCAGCCATTCTCTCCTGAGTTCCAGTTGGGGGTTCCAGTTGGCAGTGGGGGCGGGGGGGTGTTTGGGTTGCTGTCTGTGTTCAAGCCTCAGCTCCTAGTTGGACCTGCAGGTCCCCTCAGACTCTGCCCCTAGCTGGAGCACCAGCAGCAAGTAAACCGCCACCGAATACTTGCCCAAACTCTGGGTTCAGGCCTCAGCTCCTAGTTCCCAGTGTCTTCTGGGACACCTTTCCCAGTCAGCTCTACCCGCTGGTCCCCTCAGACTCTGCTCCTAGCTGGAGCACCAGTAGCAAGTAAGCCGACACCAAATACTTGCCCCTAACTCTGGGTTCAGGCCTCGGCTCCTCCCTTTTAATTTTATATTAGTCTAAAATATGCATACATGTCCTCCACCCATATACCAAGAGTAAAAAGTCTGAAAATAAGTGGTAGGTTAATTCTAGAGCCTGTTAAGGGATTTACGTTATAAGAACACAGTTGCACACTTCTTAAGATGTTTCTCAGCCATCTCTAATTCCTCACTTGTGAAGTCTCTGTTCAGCTCTTTGCTCCCTATTTATTGAGTGGGCCATTTGTTTTCTTTCTTCTTTTTTTTGTCCTCAGCTTTATTGAAAATATTATATTAAAGAATTGCAGAAAAGATTCAGACTGCTCCACGTGGTGTTTTGAAATTCATCCCAACTGTAGGCTGAGTGACCTGCAGGTTGGAGAGACTATCAAAGTACAGAAGCTTCAGCATTTCCTTAGTGTCAGGATCTACCTCAATGATCTCCTGATCCAGGGCTGAGACCTCAGGAACATAGTTATCTCTCCTCTCTCTCTCCTTCTCCTGCAACTTGATGGAGGTACCTCTCACAGGACCTCTCTGCATCAGCTTCTTCTTTGTTTTTTTTGAGCATCACTAATCATTAAGGAAATGCAAATCAAAACAACTTTAAGATACCATCTTACTCCAATAAGACTGGCTAGGATCAAGAAAACATATGTTACCAAGTGCTGGAGAGGTTGTGGGGAAAGAGGAATACTCATCCACTGCTGATGGGAATGTAAACTCATGCAGCCACTATGGAAAGCAGTGTGGAGAACCCTTGGAAGACTTGGAATGAACTTGCCACCTGACCCAGCCATACTACTCCTGGGCATGTACTCACAAGACTCATCCCACCTCAGAGATACATGCACAGCCATGTTTATTTCAGCTCTCTTCACAATAGCAAGGAGCTGGAACCAACCCAAATGCCCCTCAACTGATGATTGGATAGAGAAAATGTGGTACATCTACACAATGGAGTTCTATGCAGCAGTAAAGAAAGATGACATCACGAGTTTTGCAGGAAAATGTCTGGAGCTAGAAGACATGCCGAGTGAAGTAACACAGTCCCAGAAAAACAAAGGACAAATGGTATCCCTCATCTGTGGATACTAGCACCAATTACCTAGTTGTAAGTATTTCTTGTGCAGGACCCCTTGAGCTTTTGTCCAAGTAGTTGGGAGTGATGCATATTGGAAACAACAACAAAAATAACAACAACAACAACAACAACAACAGAAAGGACTGCATCAAAGAACTGACTGAAACAGTGAACTTCTGCTCAAAACAGTCAACTTCCATATGGAGAATTTTGAGAAAGACATGAAAACCATGTTTGGTAGAATCCATGAGCTCTGGTGGGGTGGGGGGATAGGGTGGGGGACATGGGTCTAGATTTGATAAGAAAAAAATAATAAAATCACCATAAAAAAGCATAGTTGCTTTCAGATAGGAATATAACATTGACATTGCTCAGTTTGCCTTACAACTAGGTACTTGGTGCTAGTATCCACAGATGAGGGATACCATTTGTCATTTGTTTTTCTGGGACTGTGTTATTTCACTTAGCACAATATCTTCTAGTTCCATCCATTTGCCTGCAAATTTCATGATGTCATCTTTCTTTACTGCTGCTTAGAAGTCCATTTTGTAGATGTACCACATTTTCTCTATCCACTTGTGAGTTGAGTGGCACTTGGCTTGGTTCCAGCTATTTGCTGTTGTGAAGAGAACTGGAATAAACATGGACGTGCATGTATCTCTGCAGTAGGATGAGTGTTGTGGGTATATACTCAGGAGTGGTATAAGTGGGTCAGGTGGTAGGCTCATTTTGAATCTTTTAAGGGTTCTCCACACTGCTTTCCATAGTGGTTGTACAAGTTTACATTTTCACAAGCAGTGGATTAGTGTACCCATAACTTCTCCAGCATTTGGTGTCTTTTGTTCTCTTGATCCTAACCAGTCTTATCAGAGTGAGATGATAAGATGATATCTTATTATTATTTTTTTTTGGTCTTTTTGAGACAGGGTCTCCCTTTAGTCCCAGGTGGCCTGGAGCTTGCTCTGTAGACCAGGCGTCCCTATAGCCCCAGCTGGCTTTGAACTCATAGAGTTCCACCTGCCTCTCCCTTTGAGTGCTAGGATTAAAGGCATGAGCCAACATGCCCGGCTGTGAGATGATATCATAAAGTAGTTTTAATTTACATTTCTTTAATTAGCAATGTTGAACACTTTTTAAGATGTTTCTCAGCTATCTTTACTTCCTTACTTGTAAAGTCTCAGTTCAGCTCTTTACTCCATCTTTTGAGCAAGTCATTTGTTTTCTTACTTCTTTGTTTTTTGAGTAGTTAATACATTATGGAAGTTAATGCTCTGTCAGATGTATCAGCAGTGAAAGTTTCCATCCACTCTGTGGGTTTTCTCTTCACTTCCTTGATTGCTTCTTTTGCTGTACAAAAGGTTTTGAGTTCAATTAGGTCCCACTTGTCAATTGATGACCTTATTTTCTGCACAGCTGCTGTCTGATTTAGAAAATCCTTTCCTACACCTATGTCTTCTAGGTTACTGCCAACATTTTCTTCTATCACCTTCAGAGTTATGGGTTTCACATTGAGGTCCTTGATCCATTTGGAGTTGATTTTTGTACAGGGTGAGAAATAGGGGTTTAATTTTATTCTTTTACATGTGGTGATCCAGTTTTGCCAGCACCACTTGCTGAAGATGCTGTCTTTTCTCCATTGTGTCTTCTTGGCCCCCTTGTCAAATATGAGATGGCTGAAATTGTATGTGCTCAAGTTTGGACCTTCAGTTTTGTTCCATTGGTCAACAGGTCTGTTTTTGTGCCAGTACCAGGCTGTTTTTATGACTAGAGCCCTATAGTAAGCAGGTGGAATCCTTCAGAGTCATTTTCTGAATTTTTGGAAGAACGGGTTACAGTCACTTAAAAATAAGGAATCCCCCTGAAAAAGATGGTTTGTTTTCAGACCTTCACCAAAGGACTGAAATGTGCAAAAGCCTGTTCTCTTTGACACAGTGTCTCCTTCCTTACCCTTTCTAGGTTCTGGAGTTTGTTAGTTGGATAAAAATTTAAAAAAATATTTTATTTATTATTTTTATGTGTATGAGCATATTGCTTGCATGTGTGTAAGTGCACCCATGTCATGAAATGCCCGCAGAGTCAGAAGAAGCCATTGGATTCCCTGGAACTGGAGTTACAGATGGTTGTTAGCCACCATGTGTGTGCTGGGAATCGAACCTGGGTCTTCTGCACTAACAGCTGTTGCTCTTATCCACTGAGCTATCTTTCTAGCCCTGATGAAAAGTTTTAAAGTAGGAAATGGAGAAGAGTGTATGAGTCCAGATTATATCTTTCCATGTGTGCTCATGTGCATATTGGGAGCCTAATGCAATGAATTAACTGTAGGATTTTTTTTTGAAGATGAGGAGGAGTGTGGATATTTCTACATCTTTATGTTATGAATGGCAACAGAGGTAGAGAATTGGATCCATCTGTGATAGTGTGACAGTGTCTTTTGCCCAATAGTAGCTGATTTTGATGCTTAAAGTGATGAGAGATTGAATTACATCAATTGTCATACTCGTCCTTGACTCTAGGGACTCATGACATAGTTTTTACTACTTGGAATTTGGCATTGGAGTTTGTTTGCAGTGAACAAAACTTTCCTGTAATTATGAACTATATTTAGATGGTTGTCCCAAGAATTCTCTAAAGGCTGTTTTACATGTATTTTGAAGAGTCCTTTCAATATCAAATGCCTCTTATAAAAGAAGACTCTTTATCAACTGAATGTGAAGGGGAACATGACTCAAAGAAAAACAATCCCACCATAGACTTTTCCATAGAGGTAAATCACCAAGCTCAGCTCAGGGTCAGAAAAATGCTCCCAAGTAGGGCTTTTTAATTTTTTTTTTAGGTAATCAATTCAATTTTCATTGTAGGCTGTTCATGTTTGTTCCAATCAGACCTTGAACTCATCCTGTGATTATTTCTCCAGGAGCTTCCATTTTATCTTTCTTGCAGTAATAGCTTTGACTTTATTTAAGCATATTAGTAGACAAAGACTAAAGTGTTCTTCCCCTTCCACACTCTCTCCCTCCCAGACTCCCAGGTGTGTGTTAGGCTCTTTGAAAAAGAAGTTCCCTTTTAATTTTTAAAAAACTGGTCCTGTAGTAATTGTGCTTTTTCTGGAAGAAATGGTTATTGACCCAAAATTCTTTTTCTTTAGACCTACTAGACAAACAAAAACGAAGAGCTGCTTTCTGAATTTTGCAAGTAATCTCTGAATTAGCTTAGAAATGTTGTGCTCCTGGAAAAGACAGAAACAAAGGGAAAAAAAAATCCCAAACAACCTGCTCTATAGAGTGTGTTCCCCGTTTTCAGTGGGAATCAGCTGAGAGTCAAACAGTCTAAGCTGGGGCTGGAGAGATGGCCTAGCAGTTAAGAGCACCGACTGCTCTTGCAGAGGACCTGGGTTCGATCCCCCAGCACCCATGTGGCGGCTGAGAACCGTCTTTAACTCCAGTCCCAGGGAAATCTGACACCCTCTTCTGACCTCCACAGCATTGCACGACACGGGTGCACCAACCTACATGCAGACAGTACATTCATATACATAAAAAAAACAAAAACAAAAAAAACAGTCCAAGCTGCATTTACACCTACTGGAACTCAACTGGAAGGAAGCTCCCAGCTACCAACATGACATTGTCCTTTGCAGACAAAACGATACAAGTAAAAATAAATAGCAGTCACCATTTATCTCATGCTGAAAGTTGACACATTCAGGAACCGACCTCACAGTGGCGTTAGTCTATCTGGAGAAGACAGGAAGGGTCAAGAAGGGACAGTATAAAGAGATGTCCTCTCTAGTGACACAGATGTAGTGGGTGAAGAAACACATAGCTATCAGTTGTGTTTGGAAGGAAGAATCTATTTTATTTTCTTAATTTTATTTTATTTTGGGACAGAATATCATATAGCTCAGGCTGGTATGGGGCTTGCTGTGTACCCGAGACTGGCCTGGAACATGTGGGAATCCTTTCTCAGCTTCCCAAGTTCTGGGATTGTAGGCATGAGACATTAAAGTTTATTTTAAAACAATCAACGAAGAGGATGTTGTTTTGAAGTTGAGCTGCAGAGCCCAGTACCGACAGAAAACTTCAATAGCTATTTTCCTTTAAAATAAAATGGTATAGTTGGTTTTTATGGTGACAGTGAGCAGCAGTCTTGTAAACTGAGGTCCAAATAAAATGTTAAAAACAGAAAGCTATTTTCCGTCAGAATTTCATTTTTGCCCTATGGCTGACCCCTGCTGATTTTTAGTTCAATATAGTTTTCTTATTAGACTCAGAAATCTGACCTCAAGAAAACCCCTTAATGTGTGGATTTTTGAAATACACCTTACTTTGAATGGCTAGGTTAATCTCTGAAATTGTGAGGGCCAGTTCTTTGCTCCTTGAGTTTCTAAAACCCAACATTCTTCTTCCTCTTTCAAAAGTGCAGCTTGTAAATTCTCTACACATCATCAACTATACAGAATAGATTTCTTTTTTTTTTTTCCCATTCTGCATTATCACTTATATTTGTTGGAGGCAACAATGCTAAATTCCAGTCCATGCTTTCCAAAAGAGATTATAGGAGAATGAAACAAAGCTGAGAATTCCCGTATAAATGAAGCATTGCTATCCACCTGCAGGGACCACAGTTTGTGAAAAGATGAGTTGGTCTGGAAAGATGACTTTACAGAGCAAGGCAAAGCTTATTCTTACCTGTGAGTGTGAAACGAACCCATCCTCACTGCTGATCTGTTATAGTCTCCACACTGATGCTAGTCAGTGGCTTTCAAACATTTTGGACAACAACTACAGTTAAGAATTGTTAAAAAAAATTAAAAAAAAAAGGGGCTGGAGAGATAGCCTGGCGGTTGGGAGTACCGACGCTCTTGCGGAGGACCCGGGTTCGATCCCCAGCACCCACATGGCGGCTGAGAACCGTCTGTAACTCCAATTCCAGGAGAACTCCAGTTCCAGGGGAATCCGAGACCCTCTTCTGACCTCCGCGGCATTGCACGACACGGGTGCACAGACCTGCATGCAGACAGTACATTCATACACATACAAAAATAAATAAATTAAAAAAAATTAAAAAAAAAAGAATTGTTAGTCAATGGGGCTGGAGAGATGGCTTAGCAGTTAAGAGCTCAAGAGCGTCGACTGCTCTTGCAGAGGACCGGGGTTTGATCCCCAGCACCCACATGGCGGCTGAGAACAGTCTTTAACTCCAGTTCCAGGGGAATCTGACACCTTCTTCTGACCTCCGTGGCATTGCATGACATGGGTGCACAAACCTACATGCAGACGGTACATTCACACATACAAAAAATAAATAAAAATAAAAAAGAATTGTTAGTCAGTATACACAGATAATCACCCACTGACACACAAATGTTTTTTTTTTTTTCCCAAAGAACAGGCAATCCACACTCATCCCTGGCCTGCCCCACCTGTTGCTCTGCCAATATCCTGATGCTGGTACAACCTGAACTCACAGCTTGTGGAGTTGGGAGCTGCTGTTTGAAATACTTTAGCTGTTGCCTGCTGTTTTGGCTTCATAGTCACACTAGCATGAATATGACTTTATCTGCTCTTCTTGTCTAAAGCTTCTAGAAGAGGAACTCAGTGCTTGGAGGGGGACCGTCACTTGGGTATTTGTTACCAAACCGTGGATCTAAAGGACTTAGTGGCCGGCGTGGTGGCACACACTTTTAATCCTAGCACTCGGGAGGCAGAGGCAGGCGGATCTTTGTGAGTTCAAGGCCAGCCTGGTCTACAGAGTGAGTTCCAGGACAGCTGGGGCTACAAAGAGACCCTGTCTTGAAAAGACAAAAAAAAAAAAAAAAAAAAAAATAAATAAATAAAGGGCTTAGTGCTACTTGTACTTCTTCAATATCATCTCCCAAAGTTTTGAGATTTGTATGTGACATGCTCCCAGGAGTCTCATGTGCTTGAACACGTGCTCTCTAGCTGGTGGTGGTGTTTGGGGAGGTGGGAACCTTTTGTGATGGGGTCTCTTGGTAGACATAAAGCCATAGAGATAAGGCAGGGTTATAGTCCTGTCCCAGTTCTGGATGAAAACCTCTGCTTCCCGATCCTTTACAGGAACTGGTCTCACTGTCTGTCTGCTCCCTCATTATGGACTGTATACCCTGACCCATGAGCCAAAATACAACCTCCCCCCTTCCCTTAACTATTTCTATCAGGTATTCATTCACAGTACCTGGAGAAGTAACCAACACAAGGTTCACTTAACATGGTGTCCTATCGCTCTGTCACTAGGGCTGCCAGAAGCAAAACAAAAGCTAAAAATCAGGATGCCCAGGTAAACCTGAACTGCACACAAATAACAAATACATTCTCAGTGTCACCTAGAGTAGATTACAAATGAAACAAACTGTCCCTTCCCTGTCCTAACTCTGCAGTTCCCGACCTGTGCTCTACAGAAAGAGTTCCATAGACAGTTTGAGATCCTGGAAACAAAGACATCCGATTTTGTGTATATGCGTAAGTGTAGAGATGTGTGCCTGAATTCCAGGACATTTCAGAGCCTTGTGTTGTAACCCTCTTCCCAGTGGGCATTGGATTCTTGGGGAGAAAGTGAACAAGAGTTTTCCAAACTGATTTGCCCAGGGAATGTCTAAGGAAGCTGGTTTGGGAACAATGTGGATGTATTTTTATTCCTTGTAGAAATTTTTGTGTGTACCTGCGTGTGTGTGTGTGTGTGTGTGTGTGTGTGTGTGCACACATTGTGTATGTGTGTGTGCACTGTGTATGTGTGTGTTCGCATGCATATCTGGAGGCCAGAGATTAATGCTGGGAGTCTATCACTTTCCACCTGATTTTCTGAGAGAGGGCCTTCCACTGAACCTGAAGCTCACCATTTTGTCTAGATTGGCTGCCCAATAAGCCCCCAGGATTCACCTGTCTCTGTCCCGCAGTGCTTGGGTTTTGGGCAGGCATGCATGCCAGGCCCAGCTTTTCCATGGGTGCTGGGATCTGAACAGAGGTCATCATGCCTTGCAACAAATACTTTACTCACCAGCCATCTTCCCAGCTTAGTTTTTATTTAGAAACAGAAACAACATTATAACCTTCTAGAAGCAAATAATTTCTTTAAAATGTCAGAGATTATTTTTCCAGCTAGCTCCAATGACATAAAGCAAGCATAGTAATTCTTTTTTTTTTTTTACAAGCCAGGTGTGGTGGCATACGCTTTTAATCTTAGCACTCAGGAGGCAGAGGCAGGCAGACCTTTGTGGGTGCAAGGCCAGCCTGGTCTACAGAGTGAGTTTTGTAGACTACAGGGAGACCCTGTCTTGAAAAGACCAAAAAATACTTTCTACAAATGCTAAGCTCCATATTGCTACTGTCATGTATAGATTAATTTATATTTTGCCTTCATTTTCATTCTATATTTATTATTATTATTATTATTATTATTATTTTAGTCTTATCTTGAGACAATTTCTCAAGGTCACTGCACCCCAGCTGTCCTGGAACTCTCTGTGTAGACCAGGCTAGCCTTCATCTCACATCTCCTCTGCCTCCTGAGTGCTGAAATTAAAGGTATATGCCACCATTCCAGATCTCATGCTAAATTATTAATTTCCAACTTTCCTTTTCTATTTTCAGTGGCAGTAATAAAATAACAGTTGAACTGTTGAAAATTCAAACAAGATGTATTTTTATTAAAGTGATCTATTTTTCATTGTATAAAATATAAGAAAATGTAAAACCTCAAAGAAAGGAGTAATACTCACCAGAAATCCTGACATTTGGAAATGGCTTCAGTTTATATTTTATATAAACCAGAATTCTGATTATAGCTAATAGATGTATTTTATTTAACTGTACAGTATTTAAAAGTTTGAATGAGAACCTTAACATTTGAAAATTGAACCAATTTTCACAAACACACACATTTCTAGCTTCTTCTGAAATACTGAAGATTAGCATCATGTGACCTGTGTCTCTTGGAGCATGACAGGGCTTAGAGCTGAGGAGCAGCCGCTCTGCTTAGAGAAGACCCTCCCTTATCCCTTATCCTTATAGTTTGTTAGCTATACTCTGATGTTTTGGGTTGGAAACCTTCATTATAAGCCCTTCTGATATTTTAGTCTTTGGATTAATTTTAAAAGTGGAGTTATGCTTCGTAGTCATGTATGAAGCTTTTCCAGTTGCTACTTTGGAAGCATTTCCCACCTCCAGGAGATGGCCTACATCATTGTCTCTGTCTGGATTCTGTTCCAGTACATGCCGAGGCCACATTTTGTGCGCTCAATCCCCTGCTATTTGGCTTTTATGTAATTCATCATTTTACTCTATTAAATACACAATACAGGGGCATACATCCTTGTAGCAAAATCTGTGTGCATGCCCATAATTTTTTTCTTTTAAGATAGTAATTTTGTTTGTGTGTGTGTGTGTGTGTGTGTGTGTGTGTGTGTGTGTGTGTGTGTGTCTCATGGTGCACATATGGAGGTCAGAGGACAGCCTCTGGTGCCCATCTTCATCTCCATCTTATTTGAGATAGGGTCTTTCTGGTTGTTCACTGCTTCATACGCCAGGCTAGCTGGCCTGAATACTTGCAGTGAGTCTCCCGTCTCTACCTCCTGTCTCTTGGTAGAGATGGACCATGATTACAGACACTTGTACATCTGAATCTGGTTTTCATGTGGATTCTGAGGATCTCAGCTGGTGTGCACACCAAGCATTTTACCCACTGAGCTATCTCCATAACCAGGGTAAAGTCTTGTACTTGAAAATGCTTTTGAGACCCATTGCTAAATATGTTCAACTGTACTTGACAGTGGAATAAATTCTTCAGCACTCTTGAAATCTAATATGTCTTTCTCAGAACCCTTTGCTCAAACCCTCACTTACAAAAGTAAGTAGCTCACAACACTTTCCTGTTCTGTAGAGGAGAGTCTGAGAAGTTATTGGCTCAGCTAGTGCTTGTGAAGAAGTGCTAAAGGTGAAGGGCATTCAAAACAAGCTGTGTTTACATCACAGTTCTGTTAACTGATAGCCAGGCACAATCCTTCCCCAAGACAGGGCACCAGGCTCTTCAGGGCAGGGAGTCCTTTTGTATCAGTTCTCACTCATTATGAGCTCCTCTTCCTCTGTCCTTTCCTTCTTCCTCATCCCTGTCGCCCTTACCAGGCCTGATTATGATTATTTCTTGAATATGTGTAAAGAAAAAAAGTTGCTATAAATTCATCTTAGAAAAAAAAAACAAATGGATGGAGAGATGGCTCAACAGTTAAAAGCATCTGCTGCTCTTCCAGAGGATCCAGGTTCAATTCTCAGTACCCACATGATGGCTAACAACCTTCTGTGACTTGAGTTCCAGGGGATCCAGTGCCCTCTTCTCTTCTCCCTGGGCTTTTCACAACATGGGTGCACTTGAAAACATGCAGATAACACACTCATACACATAAAAACAAAAACAAATGAATAAAACTTTTAAAAATTAAAAAAGAAAACACATTGTCAAAGCAATGTAGCTTGGGAGGAGTGGGATGCTGTGCCTTGTGGGGCTGTGAGTCCTGTGGTATCTAGACCGTGTAGAGGGGTGTATTAGTCACCTTTCTGTTGTGGTGATAAAACCGCCATGACCAAGGGAACTTATAAAAGGAAGTGTTTATTTGAGCTTACGATTGATGGTTCCAGGGAATTAGAGTCCATTGTGGTGGGAGGCATGGTGGCTGGGGCTGGAGCAGAAAGCTGAGGTTCACATCTCACAATGAGTATAGGAAGTTGAGAGAGGGAGAGAGAGAGAGAGAGAGAGAGAGAGAGAGAGAGAGAGAGAGAGACAGAGACAGAGAGACAGAGAGAGAGAGACTGGAGACTGGCAAGGCTTATTAAACTCACTAAGCCCACCCCCAATGACATACTTCCTCCAGCATGGCCACACCTTCTAAGACACCCCAGAACAGTGCCACCAATTGGGGACAAAAATGTCTGAATACTTAAACCCTATGGGGGACACTCTTGTTCAAACCACCACAAGGGTGAAACTGAAGAGGAGAAACTGGGGAAAGGAGTGACCTGTGGCTTGTGGAGAAGAGGTCTGAGGGGTTAGAAGTTTGGGGAGTCTGGGCAGGGAGGGGGCTTGAACTGTTGCTGTGGGGGTAGAAAGGTGTGTGCTAAAACCGGAAAGGAGGAAGATGAGCTCTGTTACCAGTAATGTACATAGATGTACAATTTCCTAGATGATTCGCATATAAATGCATTTTATAGGAGTTAAACAATTTTAGCAACTTAAACATTTTGTGTTACAAGGTTCTTGTATTATATAATAATTTGAACATATTTTAAATCATTTTTTATGGACTGAAGACTCATGTCTCTCCAAGAATCCTCCAAACCTTCAATGCCAGATGGGAACTACTGAGATACCCAGCTTGTGGACTAAGCAGCTAAGGGGATTTCAGCCTCATCAGAGTATAGACTGCCATTGTTGGACTCCCCGGGCTGTATCATGGAGGCCAGTGCAGGGGGATCAAGACAGGACACATGCTTACTGGACTTTATTTGGGGGACCATGGGAGGAAAGACCACAGTGTGGAGCACAAGGGCAGGATTGATGGTTGTTTGGGCTTGGCAAGCCCAAACAACCAGCACTTCCTTAAGGAAAAGATGACATCTTTTAGAAAAAAATCCTCCAATTCAGGTGATATGTGCATGTATGTTTGTATATATTTATGTATATATGACTATGTATAGATATGTATATATATATTGAAGCAATACAAGTTAGAGAGAACAACAACAACAAAAGAACTGGAAAAAAACCCTCTGGGGGCTGGAGAGATGGCTCAGAGGTTAAGAGCACCGACTGCTCTTGCAGAGGACCAGGGTTCGATTCCCAGCACCCACATGGCTGCTAAGAACTGTCTTTAACTCCAGTTCCAGGAATCTGACATCCTCTTCTGACCTCTGCAGCATTGCATGACATGGGTGCACCAACCTACATGCAGACAATACATTCATACACATAAAAAAATAACTCTGGAAAGACTCAGAAAAAGATGCAAGACATGTATGATAGAGTGCAGGGACTCAGGTGGGGTGGGGGGCATGGAAAGGGAATTGACTCTAAATTCGATTGAGAAATGATGTATGATTTATGGAAAAAGTTTAATAATAATAAAGAAGCAGGGAGGATGCATATGGCAAGATTAAAAAAATAATCACTTATTTTTATTTCATGTGTGTGAGTGTTTTGCCTGCATGTGTGTAAGTGCACTCATGTCATGCAATGCCTGTGAGAGTGAGAAGAGGGCATCAGATCCCCCATAACTGGAATTACAGATGGTTGCTAATCATCATGTGGGTGCTGGGAATCCAACCTGGATCTTCTGCAAGAGCAGCCAGTGCTCTTACCCACTGAACCATCTCTACAACCCCATCAACATCATATTTCAAAGTTAAAAATAGCTTCATCTTAAAATAAAAGTTTAATTGAAATGGAAAAGCTTGATGAAAGAGAGCAAAATATCCGTGTATCCAATCATAGGTCCACTTGACAAAGCCCTGGGATAATCATTACCAAATACACTTGGCGTTTCTGGATCGTTTCTCCTGGTTTCTCCTTTGGTCAGTGGGTTCTGGGTTTGAAAAAGAGGCTCAGATCTAAAAATTTGACAAAGAAATCATAATGTATAATTTTAATGTGGAAATTTCTTTTATTTGCTTCCCTGTCTATTCTTTTTTAAAAAATTTAAAGAAATACTTTATTTTTTTAATATTTTATTTTATGTGTATGAATGTTTTACCTGCATGTAAGTATACCCCTGTTGTGCCATACCCATGCAGGCCAGAAGAGGGCATCGGATCCCCTGGCACTGGAATATGGATGGTTGTTAGCCACCATGTGGGTGTTAGGAACTGAACCCAGGTTCTCTGCAAGAATAGTGAGTGCTCTTCAGCCCTGAGCCATCTCTCTATCCTCCATGTTCTTATTTCCTCCCCTGCTGCTGTTCTGATTTTCTAGATTAAGAAATACCCATTAACTGGATGCGTATCTCATGCTTGTGGACAATGCTCCACTGTTCTCTGCTGGTCAAGCTCCTTTGGATCCCATTGTCTAGTTGCTGTTTGCTTTAGTCATTTCAGGATTCTGTACAGTTATGGAGCCAGGTCCACATGATATCCTCCCTACACCACTTCCTGTAGCTTATGAAACATGTCATTGCTGTTCTCCATAATGTAGTTTTTCTCTCTCCAGCATTTTTACTGCTTTCCTATTGATTTAAGAAGAATGTCCTTGTGGTTCTTAAATAGTTGGCTGATACATTTCCTGGCCTGAATAGTATGTCCATTGAGCATGTCTGGCTTTTTTTTTTTTTTTGGTTTTTTTTTTTTTTTTTGAGACTTCTGATCTCATTGTCTGTCATCTATCATGCTAGTTCTGGCATGTCTGTGACTTGATGAGAGTCACCAACTTCTCTAAGTCTCCAAGAGCTAGAGCATGCTTGGACCCGTCTTCTTGGATCTTTGCAAGAGTGTTAAAGTCTATATTCCTACCTTCAGTCTGAGTCATCAAGCTCCTCTTTGAATTCAGTCCCAAATATATGCTCCTGGTTCCTACTGCTAAACATTGATTTTGTCCTGAACTTCTTTGTAAGGGTGAAACTTTGCCTTCTTGTAAACCCACTAATTTCTGTCTGAGTTATATTTTGAGTTAATGACTGGTCTTAGAGGAAAGGTGCTGCAAAGAATCCTGAAAAGGATACCGTGATCCTACAAGGTAGATAACCTCTAATTATTAGAAAGGAAGAGTCCAAGCCTTCAACACAGGGGAACTGAATACTTTTCTAGCAGAATCCAGGACTTCAGAGTTTTAAAAGATCTCAACATGGATGTGTACCTTCACAGCAAGTCTTAGAACTCTTCCCAGACGGAACTCCGATCTTGGTACAGTAGACTGCACCTGGAGAGGATTAAGCCTTTCCTTTAGCTCTTCTGCTTTTGTAATTAAATACTGAAATTGATTGCTAGCTTTTTCTGTCTTTGGCTGCAGGATGACAATGTGTTTACATGTTATCAACCAGGCCTTTTTGTTTTCATGGTTCATCTTGAACTAGTGATTAATCACCTTCAGCCCCCCCATCTTTCTCATTGATGTATTGATAGCACCCATCAAAAGCCATCTGAGTCCATTGTCCTTATGATGGCTACTTCTGAAATGCTTGAGATCAGACACCTGTGAGTGCAGGTGGTCAAACAGTATTGACGGCCAGTGTCCCATCCTGGTTCATTACTAATAAAAATTTAACTATTGCACACTTTTTAAATGCCAGGGGCTTCAGTACTGTGCCAACACAAGTGAATTAGGCCTTTTATTGTCAATCAGCAATTGGGCTGGCTTCAACGTTTTTACATTTTGTATTCTCAGTTGCTCCAAGTGTTTCTAGATCATGTAGGCACAAAGGTCCTTGGGGAGTAATCTGGAGATTAGCACTTGTAAGAAAGTGAGAAAGGCAAGTTTGGGAAGAGGGAGAAGATGAGAGGAAGCACAGGAATTATTACCTTGATCTTGGAGAGGGAGCTAGGCAATATGGAACAGCACCCACAACAACTGTGCTCTGAATTTAACAAGAGCCACAGACTCAACTTATCCAAATCCTGGCCCTTATTTTTTCTCTCTCTCTTGAAGCTTAGTTTCCTTTTATGTGCTTTATAACAGAGCTACCGTGTTTAGAGCATAGATGTTTGTTACCTTCATTCTTGCTTTGCTCTTCCTATTGGCAAGTCTCCCCAGCTATAAATTCAAAAAGTGTTTTGAGTCTGCTCATTCCCCTTTATCTCTGCTGCTACGGTCCTGCTCATCACTTGCATACTGTAGTCACCTTCTAATTAAAGTCTTTTCTCGGGGCTGGAGAGATGGCCTAGCAGTTAAGAGCGCCGACCGCTTTTACAGAGGACCCGGGATCGATCCCCAGCACCCACATGGCGGCCGAGAGCCGTCTGAAACTCCAATTCCAGGAGAACTCCAGTTCCAGGGGAATCCGAGACCCTCTTCTGACCTCCGCGGCATTGCACGACACGGGTGCACAAACTTGCATGTAGACAGTACATTCATACACATACGGAAATAAATAAAATTAATAAAAAAAATAAAAAAAAGTCTATTCTCACCTCCCTCAATTTGTTCTTTGTGTGACAGCCATACTGACTCATAAGGACATAAAATAGACCATATCATATTTTATTTACATCTTTCATGACTTCACATTATTCTGAGAAGAAAATCAAACTATTTCCTATGGTTTTTGGAACCCACTGATATGTTTCCCTGTTCTCTTTGAACTCA
Source organism: Rhizomys pruinosus (assembly GCA_009823505.1). Taxonomy (NCBI): domain Eukaryota; kingdom Metazoa; phylum Chordata; class Mammalia; order Rodentia; family Spalacidae; genus Rhizomys; species Rhizomys pruinosus. The sequence continues at coordinate 166,488 of VZQC01003806.1, read as the reverse complement.
GCTTTATTCCCCCTCTACCAGGGAAGTCCATATTATGAACTACTTAAAGTTAATTTCCTCTTCTTATTACCAGCAGAAGTTTAATTTTATTTAGCATGTCAATATTCCAGGTAGCAGAATTTTCCTTGCTTTCTCAGCTTTCTTCACTACTGGCTGGATAGGATGGGGTATTTATGAACTACTTCAGGCCAATGGTCAATAAATAGAATTTTGCTAGAGTGTTTCTGAAAATGCTGGGCTAGGGGATGCTGGCCCCTCCCCATTCTTCCTGCCATGAATGTAGTTACAATGTTTAGAACCACCACAGCTATCCTGTGACCATGAAGAAAAGATCCAGAGGGTGACAGATTGGAAAATTATTGGACCTCTGAAACAATCTTTTATTTCAGTCTCTTAAACCCTAAGCTGTTTCCCACATCTATTCCAGGACTGTGCATTGTTTCTCCCTGCCTGAAATTCTTCCCCTGTCTCTGAATAGGTTGCTCCTCTTCATCCAGATCTCAACTCCTTTCCTCAAAAAGACCCTCTCTGACCACTCAGTCTCAAGTAGAAAATTCTCAACTTTTGTCTCCCTGCAGTATACATACACATACATACACACATACACACATACACACACACACACATACAGACACAAACACACACAGCTATCTGTATCTCCCATGTTAAAATGCAAATTGAATGATACCCCTTAGATGTTCAGCACAATGTTGTCAGAAAATGAGATATTTGTAGGTGTGTGAGAGCATAGAGAGTTTTGGACTGTGCAAGCTTTGTTGAGTGCTAGCTACCTTTTCTTATTTCTGAGTTTCTGTGTTGTAGGCATTGTAAATGTCCCTCTTTTGTTAGACTCTTGTATATGCAGAAGAGAGTTATGAGCTTAGGAAGCTGGGAAAGTAAAATCAAATAACTTGATCACAATGTTTACTGCAGCAGGCACCTGGGAGCACTCTGCCGCTCTATTTGAATGTGGTATTACTTGGTCTAGGACTGCAGAGTGAATGAGTTTGAATTTGGTGTACCAAGGGTAAAGTCAACACACAGGCAGTTGCTATCAGAGTAGAAAGATAAAAGCTAGATAATCTGAGGGAAGTGATTGGGGATTTAAAAATCAGATTAAACATGATCGTAAAGTAAAAGAAGAAGACCGGGCTTTATCATGAGAAGAGAAAAAAGAAAGCCAAAAGGAGGCACCAGGGAAAGATGCCATTTAGTTGGTAGACACAACTGTAGAAGATATTTCAGGATGCTGTTTATAGAGGTAGAAATTATATTAAAAGAATTAGGGAGTTTATCTCTTAAAACAATAAAAGGTCAGATTGGATAACATTCTTCTCTCCGTTGTTTCCAACAATATATAAGAACTTAATAAGGATAAAAGGAGAACAGATATTTCATTATTATTCAGATATGAACTGGTGGAAGGTTTTGTTTGTTTGTTTTTGTTTTTTTCTAGACAGGGTCTCGCTGTAGCCCCAGCTGTCCTGGAAGTCACTCTGTAGACCAGGCTGGCCTTGAACTCACAAAGATCCGCCTGCCTCTGCCTCCCAAGTGCTAGGATTAAAGGTGTACGCCACCACGCCCGGCGAACTGGTGGAAGTTTTAAGATGGAAGATGTGAATATACAACAACATTGAAGAAGGTTCTGCTCCAATAATTTTTCTTGGAGAGATGATGTTTTACAGTGGATTGGAGTCAAGAGAATTACATCTCAATAATGAGCAGTTCAATCACTAATATTCATTAGTTATGTTCCATATCTCGACATTTTGGGTACTGACAACGCAATGTGGTGTCTTTCTATACAGAGTAGTTCTAGAGAAAGTACTGATGAGCTGAAAAGCAATTTTAACAACACGTGATACTCTCTACTAAAGAAACAGGATAGCACTGTGTGAACACAATCTTGGTATATGTGTGTGCGTGTATGTGTGAGTGTGTGTGTGTGTGTGTGTGTACTACCTTTTTGCCATTCTTATCAACCACCATCCCATTAGGAATGCTGTTCTTATCAACTCATGCATATTGAGTTTAAAGATCACTTCCTCCTAGCGATCTTTCAGAACCAGCTAATTCAAAGAAGTCTTACAAATAATCTACAAAAATCTCTCTTTTACTATTATTTTTAGACCATTTATCATTATCTGGTGTTTTCTGGTCATTTTTATTGTTTGCCTCCATTGGAGCATCTGCCCTATGACATCTTGGAGTGAGTTGTATTGCTCCATCTCTTGTGCTTATAATGGCTCTTGGCTCAGAAGAGGTGTTCAGTACATAGATGTCGAATAATAAGCAAATGACTGGCAATAGTAGTTCAAGGAGGGAAGGGGTCAAAGGAGAGAGGAGGAAAACTACGCTGTGGGATGACCCAGGGGCTGCTGTGCCTCTGTTATACTCTAGTCCCAAGTCTCTATCAGGGGTCATTGGAGAAGTTGCTTATTTGTCCACAGAAAACTCTTCTGTGCTGTGTGGGTAGTTGGCTGCTCCATGTTGATGACTTTTCATCTTAGTAGGATCCTGTTCTGATATGAATTCAGGAATTCTGCTCTGACTTCATGGTGTTCTTATTCTCTTCCTTGTGTTCTAGTTTCCCTTCAGGGGTGTTGGTTTTAGATTTTGATGGTCCCTTCATTGGGATTTTGGGAATGTGAGTTCAATCTCTGGGTTCAAGCCACAGATTGAATTTGATAGTCTCAAATCTGAGAGTTGGTTGGAAGATTTTGCTCCTATATAGGTGTTATGTTTCAAATGTTGAACATTTGGTTCCCAGTTGGTGGTACTGTTTTGGGAGGTTTTGGAACCTTTAAAAGTTTGGGACTAGCTGATGGAATTAGGTTAGTGGGCACAGGCTTCTGGGTTCCCTGGGCGCAGGTTTCGCTGACAGTTCTTCCTGCTTCCTATCTCCTCTGCCTTGTGACCAGCAGCAAGGCCTGGCACCAAGATCAGAGCCCCAGACATCATGAAACTGTGAGCTAAAATGAATCCCTTTTCCTCTGAAGTTTCATGTCAGGTATTGGTGACAATGATGAGAAAAGTAACTAATATAATAAGTTTTCCCAAGTGACATTTCTCTATAGACCTGTTGGTATGTTTTTAGAAAAAGAAGTACATTTTAAATCATCCTAAGTAGAGCAGAATTAGGAAGGAAAATGCTCTGTAAAACACAGATCAGGTGTATTAGCCCCCTAGAATCTCCCTTCTGGAAATGTGACTACTTAAGTGCTACAATCATGTGGCCCTTTAATGCTTCCTCCGTCCTGTCCTGTAACTGGCCTTGTGGCAACTGACACTAAGCTCTCCTTATTTCATTGTCCCTGAGAACTTTACAGATTGCAACTTAGGGAACTGCAGTACCAGCAGGTCAGGACACCAGGAGTGGCGGCACATATGCATAATCCAGGCATTTAGGAATTCCTGGGCTATAGAGTGAGACTATCTCTCACAGGGGATCTCATGGGGCAATTGTACCATGGACTCATTGTACCCCAAAACTGGATTTTCAGTCTCCTTGGTTTGGTGGAAGCTAAGCTTCCTTGATTCTAATTTACTGAATGGCTGGTTTACATTGTTCTCCCCCTTCTGTAAAGAAGGTTCATTTAGGAAACCTTATGCCTAATAAACATAGGAATAGAATATAATATAAATTAAATTTTAGAATAAATTGATATGGAAATATGTATAAACATTAAAGAAAAGCAGAAACAACTTTGGAAAGAAGAGAAAGATTGGAACAGGGTTTCCCTCCTCAGAAATGAAAGCATATTACAGTGCTAAAATGGTGGGAGCAGTGAGGTTCTGGTGTAAGAGAGGAGAACTAATGGAGCAGAAGGGAGAAGTCCAAGAAGATCCAGGTGCATAAAGAAAGGCAAGGCTTTTGGTAAAGTCGGCAGCATACATAGGAGAAAGGGGGGTTGAAGTTTAAAGTTCTTCCTCCCATCTTTCTCCTCTCTCTCTATGCTTCCTGTCTTTTTCTCCCTCTTTTTTTCTTCTTTGCTCTACTCTCTGTGTAAATTGATTCACTTTGTTCTTGAGCCCATGCTCTGCAGCAGGAGCCCCACTTCAACTCCCTCCTTATGAAGACCAGTGGAAATGAGGCAAAAGGGGTAGCGTCATTCATCAAGAGTGACAGGAGACCAGGAAAGGACTGATGGGCAGAACCCTAATTAGTAAAATCCAATGTAGCTGGGAATCTTTGGGCAACCTATGTTCTTGCCCTACCATCTTTCTGAGGCATTTCAACCTCAACCCTAAGTCTAGTATCCAAAGTATCAGGTAGGTTTGTTAAAGACCTTAAGGATCGATGGAGAACAAGAGTCAGGGCCTTCACATTTCCCTATCTGAAATCTCCATTCTTCACTCTGCTCATCATCCATACCTAGTCTTTCCATTGCCCCTGAAGCTCCAGCCCCACACTCTTAGTTTAGATACCTTCCCCAGAAAAGCCAGGAGAGCTTCCTCCTTGGAGGATGAAAGGGAATTGCCTATAGGTAGCAGGTTTATTTTTTCTTTGCCTAGAATTTACTTGATGCTATGCTCTTCCTTCTGCTTTATGCAATTATACTGACTCCTGTGAAATGTGCCGTTCCCAGATCCTGGCCACTTCTTCTCAGGAGGCAGAGCCATATTAGTTTTTATAAAGAGGAGTTTGGTCCCTTCCTGGATTTGGAGATGTTATTTGGGCTGTTATTTTACCCTGTACTGCTCCACAGACTATTTCTAGTGTTAATTATCTTCAGTCGTAGTTCTTCTGTCACTCCTGAGGAGAATGAGCTTATTGTTTGAAACCTTAGTGTAAGAATAGACTAAGATGATGCTTTTTTTTGCTTCATGAACTTTAAGATTTCATTTTGTATTTGTTTGATGGAGATGGCAGATACTCTCCCTTTTGTGTGCTTAAGAAAGAAAATAAAGTTTCAGCAGAGGACTGAAAAAAACCTTATTGGGAAATTGGAGGAATGGATGGAAAATAAGTCTTCGAGTGCAAGTCCTGTTGCCAGGTGAAAACTGCCCATGTCTTCTGTGCACGCCAAATGAATATTCTGCACCTGGTCTGTCTTTTTTAATCATTGACATGGAAGTTAGTGTCAATACACTACTGCTTGAAAATAATTTGCAGGTCCAGATTTAGGGCTGAGATGGGGGGATTGCTTAATAAAATAATTTACCGGTCTAGAACTTGGGGGTGAAATGTGTGAAAAGTCTTGCTATGGAGACGAGGCTAGCTTTGAGCTGGTGTGTCAGCCTCCAGCACATGGAGATTACAGGTGTGTATCCACACTCCTGGCTGTCTATAATGTGGAGCCTTCCCCTTCTATTGTTTCACTTTGTAATTCAACCTGAAATCTATATGTCCAAAACTCATTTGGGTAAGTAAATAGATACCTGTTTGAAAAAAAGGCATGGGGGCTGGAGAGATGGTCTAGCAGTTAAGAGTGCCAACTGCTCTTGCGGAGGGCCCAGGTTCGATCCCCAGCACCCACATGGTGGCTGAGAACCATCTTTAACTCCAGTTCCAGGGAAATCTGACGCCCTCTTCTGACCTCTGTGGCATTGCACGACACAGGTGCACAAACCTACATGCAGACAGTACATTCATACACATACAAAATAAATAAAAAAAATAAAAACAAGACATGACCTATGGTAAGTGTAAGTAATGTTCTCACAGGTAAACTTAACCTCCTCTTCTTCTGTTTCTGTATTTGTTACCTCTTGGTATCTGACCAAGCACTCAGCATTTAGAGGTGTAAGACCAGCAATTATTTTGTTTGTTCATGGTTCTGTGTATCCGCTATTTGGTTTGGTGCCAGACAGGTGGCTTTCTGCTGGTCTTGTCTGGGGCTGCCCTTGTCTCTGGGTATTTGAGGGCACAGTAGAATGGTCCATCTCTGCACCATATGGGCTTGATCTCTAGTGGCGAAGTGCAAAGTAGTTCACAGTCCCATCTTCCAAATGGTTGAGACCAGAATCTGCAAGGTTTCTTTGCAGATATCATACAATGCCATTTCTAAGTCACAACTCAGTCAAAATTTAAGGGTAGAAAAATAGAGTCTAGCTCTGTAGCTACAAGATACAAAGGATGCAAGCCTATAACAGTGGGAGGAATTGTGACCATCTTTCCCAATCTGCCGCAGCTTCCCCAGCACCCGCACAGCTGAGTTCCTAAGCTGCTAGACAGAGGGAATCAACCTGTACCACAAGGTCTAGGGTTTTTCACAAACCAAGAGTTTGATAGCCACTGGTTGGATAAACAGTAGAGGAAGGCGTGGGTTGACCAGGAGCCCATTCTTTTGAAATCTTGGCTGAGTTCAACTGGCTGAAAATGGACATTTTGTTTACTATTCTTCAGGCCTTTTAGCTCTAGTTTCTGGCTTTATCAGAAGTTGCTGATGTTAGTAACCTGGTTTCTTTCTCATAGAAAGTAGAAACCCAGAGGTTTCTGTGCAGTTTTAAGTGTCTCAGTCCATTTTAGTCTGAGTTGGCATCTCAACATCAGTCACTTTGTCAAAATCTTTATGGCTCTCTAAGAATATGACTGTGATCTATTCCATTTAATAAAAGTTCCGGGTAGAAGTATGGGACAGGTTCCTGTCTTGGATGAGAGTCATGCCAGCTATGGTGGGACAGCAACCAGAATGAGAACAAGACATAGCCAAGAGCCTTTAGTCACTGCCTTGGGTCTTTCAAGGCATCAACAATAGGTCGGCAGGGCACCTTGATCTGATCTTTCTCCTGAGGCCATTTCCTGCCTTGAGAATCGTTTACCCGTTTGAGAAATTGGAAATGAGAAATGAGTTTATTATGCAATCCAGCAAACTCCGACTCCTCTAAGTATCTCCTCAATTCCGTTTGCAGCCTTCTACCAGCTCGTTTTCCTCCCAGCTTCATTGCAAATGGCTGAAATGAGCCAATGGGCACTTGTAGCATTCTACACGGAAATGATCCTGCCAGGCCCACAGAGCCATGAGATTGTATTCTATCTTCCAAGCCCCACACAGGTGATGGCTTCGTCAGTTGTTTCTTTGTTGCATAGTATGGAATGCCATTTTTTCAGCCTGCTAGAGCAAGCTCTTTATTGCTTTTCCAGTGTCTGCTAGCTGTGAGCATGTTGTTTTTCAGATTTGGCTAAAATTTCTTTGTTGTTTTTCTAGGCACTGGGAGTTGGTCTCAGGGCTATTGCTACCTATTTGGGATTTTGTTATCTTGGTACTCTAATTCTGGAACCAGCTTTTCTTTTGGTTAGATTTTGTTTGGTCACAAATCACCCCTAAACCTGTTGGCCTAAACCAACAAGCATTGTTTTGCACAATCTGTTGGTGTATTGGCCTTTTTTTCTGGTTTGGGCTGGCTGGGCTGGAAGATAGAAAATGCATGTGCTCTCAGGTCTGACAATTGTCTAGGTGTCCACAGGGTAGTAGAGTTGACTTGCCTCAGGGTCTCTCATCATTTGGGGGAATTGTTGGCAGCCTACCACACAGACAATGTGTGCTGTGCCACGCCCTAAGATGGCGCTGACTTCCTGAGTCACTACAAGCCGCTTCCTGCTGCTGCCTTTGCAGTGGACAAACTGCGCATGACTACTACTCTCTGGGCCCGCGCCTTGGGCATGCTAATGAGGCATCGGACGGTGCACCAATCCAGAGCATACCCGAACCCTCTGGACTGCTATATAAGCGGTGCTTCTGCCCCATTTCGGGGTCCTTCTCACAAAAGAGCTGTGCACAATAAATATTACCACAGAAGAATCCTGTTGTCCGCGTGAAGTTCTTGCCGGCGAGACTACACAGCGCGGGACAAGTGGTGCCGAAGACCCGGGAACCTGACATTGTCGCTGGCGCCGAGAGGACCCTTCACTTGTTGAAGAGGGTTCAGAACTGTGGCCAGGTAAGTTAAGTTCTGAGAGATATGCTTTTCTCTGACGATCTAGAGGGATTCCAACCTTGCTTAATTATTTTATTGGCTGTTGTAATTGATCAAAACTGTAAAGAAGAAATTAGGGAAGGACAACAAGCCCTTGCGGACCTTCAGGAAAGCATGTCAGAAACAGAACGGAGTGAAAGGTTAGATGCACATTCAAAGAAAAAAGAGGATGCTAGCGAGATTATTAATAAAGGTACCTTATACCCATTTAGAGACCTACAAGCCCTGACATTAAATGATTCAGATTCTAATGAAAAATTACCGCTATCTGAGGAGGAGGAATTAGAGGAGGAAGCAGCCCGGTACAAAAATGAACACTTTCGCCCCGCCCGGCGAAAGAAAAGGTTAAAACTGAAAGTAAACAGGTCCCATAGCTTTCCCGCTCCCCTGCCTTCGGCTCCTCCGCCTTATGCATCTGGGAAATGCTCCACCTCCTTTTGTTCCCCGGAGGCGCGACATGCCACGAGGCAAATGTTCCCAATCTGCGTTTGTGTAGTTTGGTGCTTTGTTCAAAGTTAAGTGTTTTCAAAAAAGTATGTTTTGCATGTATTTTTTTACAGTCTTAAATTTTGACTGCTGAAAAGTTTCTATTGTACAAAACTTCATTTAAAAGGTTTTTCTACTGAATCCAGGGTATTCTGAAGATCAAAGCCTGTGTGTAAATGCTACCAAATGGCAAAAACCAACAATAAACCATTTGATTTTTACTTTTTTTCTAAATATCAATGCTTAACCAGAGCTATTTCAATTAATTTGTCAGTAGAGATTTAAAAACAGCTACCCATTTATTCCAGGAGTTAAAAACATAACCATATTCAATGAACCTACAAGTTAAGTGTTAAAAATATGCTCTGTGACTCTGTACTACTAGTATTAGAACTAAAAAATCTTCCATGCAGCAAATGCTTAATGCTTTCCATAAATGTGGATTTGTCTGCCTTTATGTAATCTGTATTATATAGAGAAGGGAAAAAGTGTTGCTGCAACCTAATTGGTCACCCTTCTGTACTGGCCGGAGGGAAACAGCTTTGCCCCCTTGGACAGGATGCCAGTCACGGGGAGTACGCTGGACAATTAACGGCCTTTTACCTTTTGGAATACTTCTACTACATTTGAACTATGGCAGCTAGCCCAGCTTGGCTGTGAGTGGAAATATTCTGGCCTATGTGTGACCAGCATCCAATATCAAAACTTCACAAGGGCAGCAAATTTGTCTAACCAATTGTCTAGATATCTTTTAGGTAATTGGACTGGAGAATTTGACAGCTTGATGAACCAACTTCGTATGGCTATTGTCACCGTGAACTCGACTAGAGTGGACGCCTCCCTTGCTGAAGGACTGGCCTCCTGGATTACTGCTGCCGTCTCACACTTCAAACAATGGGCAGGGGTGGCAGGGTTTGGCCTATTTCTATGTGGAGGGATTATAATTATGCTCTGGATTATGTGTAGGCTCCGTGCCCAGCATCAGCGCGATAAAGTAGTCATTGCACAGGCCCTTGCGGCTTTGGAAGCAGGCTCCTCCCCAAACATTTGGCTTAGTATGCTGGAGAAGTAGTCAATGACGGGTAAGACCTGCTGCAAGTATTACCAACCTAAGACAGGGAACAGACCAAAAGCTGTCTGTCCACCCCATGACGGGTAAGGAATACCTCTGCAGAGGCAACCTAAGACAGGCATTCTCCCAGCCAATTTTAATAGAGTCTCTGACAGGTCATGTCGCCCCTGAACAGTCAGCTGCGGCCCAGAGACCTTGCTCTATTAAAACAGAAAGGGGGAACTGTTGGCAGCCTACCACACAATGTGTGCTGTACCACGCCCTAAGGTGGCGCTGACTTTCTGAGTTGCTAGAACAACTACAAGCCGTTTCCCGCCGTTGCCTTTGCATTGGGCAAACTGCGCTCCCGGGCCCGCGCTCTCTGGGCCCGCGCCTTGGGCATGCTAATGAGGCATTGGACGGTGCACCAATCCAGAGCATACCCGAACCCTCTGGACTGCTATATAAGCAGTGCTTCTGCCCCATTTCAGGGTCCTTCTCACAAAAGAGCTGTGCACAATAAATATTACCACAGAAGAATCCTGTTGTCCGCGTGAAGTTCTTGCCGGCGAGACTACACAGTGCGGGACAGGGAATGGCTGGAGTTCCTTCCACTGTGATGAGTAGGGATTCCTAAAAGCAGGAAAACTGGGAAGCAGTTCTTGTTTTTGTCCACTTTGTTCCTCACTGGTCAAAGCAAGTCAAACTGCAAATCCCAGAATCAGCATGGGATGGGACTATACAGTAAGAGAAGCAATGTAACCAGCTTTACGAACAAAGAAACCAACATTTCTTTAAAGAGGTGTGTGTGTGTGTGTGTGTGTGTGTGTGTGTGTGTGTGTAGGACAGAGATTGATATAAGGTGCCTTATTTATTTCTCTCTTACCTTTTTTTTAAAGACAGGGTCTCTCTCTGAACCTGGAGCTCACTGATTTGGCTGGTCTGGCTGCCCAATGGGCTGCAGCACCTGTCTCCACCCCTCTCCCTGTGCCGGTGTCACAGATGCATGCTGCCATACCTGGCTTTTATGTGGGAGTCGAGGACTCAAACTGGGGTCTTCATGCTTACATGGCAAGTACTTACTAATTGAGCCATCTCTCTAGCCCCAGAAAGTCTCTTTCTGTTCTGAATTCCACAGAAGGAGGTTCCCAAGAAGCAGTGTGTGAGATTTCCTATGTATATTTTATAGGCCTTCTCAAATTAATAAGGACATACAAATTCATGAACCACAAAGGGAAAGTTCTGTACAGGTGATGAAATTAACATTGTGCAACTTGCTAATACATATTTCTATTTCTTTTTCACAATGGAGATTTCTAGCTCTTTAGAAACAGTTAGATGGAATATGTATTTTTTTGTTTATAAAGAAAAATGTTTAAATGATATTTTTACCTATATTGGTTTGCAGTATAAGCAATAATAGTTGAGTTATTAAAAGCGAAAACAATTGTATTAGTTACTTTTCTGTAGTTGAGATAAAAACCACAACCAAAAACACAACTTAAGAAGAAAGGATTTATTTTGGCTATGGTTCCAGAGGAATAGAGTCTGCCATGACAGAGATGGTGACAGGAGTAGGAAGCTGGCTGATCATGTTTAATATGCTCATAAGGAAGGAGAGAGAGACAGAGAAAGACACATAGAGAGAGAGACATGCAGAGGGACAGAGGGAGCAGGAAGTGGGGCAAGGCTATAAAGCTTCAAAACCTGCCCCTCGAGATGTACTTCCTCCAACAAGTTTCCATCTCCTAATAGTTCTGTAACCTTCCCAAACAGCACCACTAAGCCATGGGGCAATATTTCTCTTATTGATAGCATCCTCGTAAGAATTCAGAGGAGAATCTCAGAGTAGTACTGCGTCAGTGAGTTGGGAGGAAGAAACAGCAGATCAGGGTGGATGGAGAGGAATTAAAAGCAATAAACACATAAAATTACAAAAAATAGTCTGATGAGAAAGATATAAACCAGAAGAGCTATTAAAAAAGTCAGCCATAGGCTGGGTGTGGTGGTGCATGCCTTTAATCCCAGCACTTGAGAGGCAGAGGCATATAGATCTCTGTGAGTTTTCAAGGCCAACTTGGTCTACAAAGTGAGTTCAGGCCAGGTGGGACTGCAGGGAGACCCTGTCTCAAAAAGACTGGAAAAAATAAAATTAGCCCTAGGCTAGAAGGTTAATTAATCAGAAACAACAACAACAACAACAACAACAACAACAAAACCAAACAAACAACAGAATTGAGAACTGTCATTGTGATAAAGACATCTTTTTTTTTTAAATTTTATTTATTTATTTATGTGTTTGAATGTACTGTCTGCATGTAGGTTTGTGCACCCCTGTCGTGCAATGCTGCGGAGGTCAGAAGAGGTTGTCGGATTCCCCTGGAACTGGAGTTCTCCTGGAATTGGAGTTACAGACGGTTCTCAGCCGCCATGTGGGTGCTGGGGATCAAACCCGGGTCCTCTTCAAGAGCAGTCAGTGCTCTTAACCGCTAGGCCATCTCTCTAGCCCCATGATAAAGACATCTTTTAATGGAGACATTAGCAAATGTGTTAGGAAAAAGCATTTGCTTCAACCTCCTCCAAGTCTCTTCTACTTCAGAATTGTTGAGAGGAAGATGTGGATTTTTACAATTTGAATGTTTGTGTTCCCCCATATTGATTAGGAACTAAAGCTTTTGGGAGTGATTAGGTCAGGTTGATAGAACCCTCAGGACCCAGATTTCTGCTCTTATGAAAGCATCCCCAGGGACTCTCCTTTCCCTAGAAGACTCTGTCTGTGAACCAGAAAGTAGGCACCAAATCTTCTGATGCCTTCGTCTTGGACTTTTCAGACTCCATAATGGGAAAAATAAGTTTGTATTGTTTATAAGCTACCTGGCCTATGATATTTTACTAACACTCTCCTTAATGGAATTTGACAAAATTGAAAGCATCTTAGTTGTCATTTGATTCACTGTTTTCTGTCACTAGCTATAAAGGATGGGGATGGTAGAAGAAGGCAAGCAATAGGCTGATTAGCACATATTTTGGCAGCACCCAAAAACTCATGGGGCAAAGGCATGTACGTAGTGTGATGTGGGTGGTGGGGGAATGACCACAGGGCAGCATAATACATTATATTCAGAATTAGCTTCTGCTTTAATGAGAGTTGGCATAATGGTAAAAACCTCTAAATATTTCAAACAAAACATTAACTACTCTGGAAGCCAGGCTAACTCTTGTGGTGGGAGAAATTAGGAGATAAAAGGAGAGCAGAATTAAGAGTTCTCTTTAAAGGTGTGTTAGGGGTGAATATTATCTCAAAAATAGTAGCTTAAGTGTTTCAGTGTCACTAATGTACAAATTAGAAAGTACCTTGAAAAATAGGAAATAATTACAGTGCCCATTAGAATTTTACGGTGGTTATGGGAGAAATAGCAGAAATAACCTCTCTAGATTTAATGAGGGAGTGCATTTAGAGGCAAGTTTTGATACAGTGAGCATGCATTTATGACAGATATTTTCTTTAATTATCTTGTTCATGGAGAATATTTGTGCCTCATGTACAGGTGAATAAAGAGAAGCTATGTGGCTATTTCTTTTTATAGAATGTTAAAATAAAGACTGGTAATGATGATTTCAAAAAGGTTTGTAGAGTTTGGAATTTTTATAATTAAGAAATTCTACAATAAATTTGTTTTTAACATAAAAGATTTAGAAATTAGAAAGAAAATCACTGATAGGCCGAAGACTCAATCACAGTCAGTGGTATTAGTTTGTTATTCATTTTTGTGTTAAAGTACCTTTTTTTAAAGCACATTTACTTTCAGTCAATGACTATGTTCAACTAGCTTTTGTCATTTAGTATTTTTTCATAAATATGCTATAAGGATTATAAATTTAAAAAATTTCACACCCTTTTCTTACTTAAATCTGTGTGTCTAACACTCAGGTTTCACTCTTCCAGGCACACAAATGTGTGGGGGTAGAGAAGCAACGGCGAGCCCAAACCAGAGGCTAGACATTTGCTGGTCCACACCTACTTCATCAGTTTTTTTCCCCCCAAAGAACCCCGAGTTAGTCTAGATATTTTCTTTTCCTGGAGGAAAATTCATGAGAAGGTGACTTTGAGGGTCAACCTTCAGTTGGTCAGTAAGATATTCACATGGACTGTCTTTTTTTTTTTTTTCTCTTAAGAAGACACTGGAGGGGGTAGTACTTTTACTTCCTGTTCAGGGTAGTGTCAGTGGATAGGAGAACCAAGTTTTGAATGGAACCTGAGATTGTTTTGCTGATCTGCTAACCGAACAAACTGAAACCTCTGGGCTTCTTTCATTCTGAGTTGGATTTTTTCCATATTCATGGATAAAGGGTCCTAACTGAAAGACAAGTTCATCACTTATTTTGATATTCCAAATAGGATTAGGTGGTAAATTATGTGATTTGCAAGTCAAGCTACTCTCCCAACTTCCTCCATATTTATAGACTTCCAAATCTGGTTTTATTTAATAGACAACGAAAGTATTCAAGCCAACCTTTAAGACTTAACTGATATCTAGAAGAAAGACAATATCTCTCAGGAAAGGAAAAGCTATGTGGCTCAGAGAATTGTGAGATTGTGGGAAAAATGAAGGGTGCAAAGAAACAAGTTAGGAGGTGGGGAGAGTGGTATATGTGAGATAAGAGAGGGAGGGAAGGAGAGAGAGAGAGAGAGAGAGAGAGAGAGAGAGAGAGAGAGAGAGAGAGAGAGTAGATACTAGTACAGAACTTATTCATCAGAGTTCTGAGCAGAAGGAACAGAAATTGGGGTTGGCTTCTTTTTCCCTGGGCTTAGGCAGTGAAGAAAGAGTGCAAAGGATAGGGGCTAAGGTTAGCTTTGTTTTTGTTTGAGTTCTTCTATATTTCTCATACAGTGCAGTTGTTAAAATAGGAGCAAAAGCTCCATAGGCCCCCTTAACGCAGGGGCAGGGATAGGTAGTGGGCCTCTAAGCTGGGTAGGGACAGGACTGGGTTGCAGAGCTATTCACTGGTGAGCTTCAAGGTAAGGCAGAATTATCCTGGGAGTCTTAATGCAACCCAACCAGGGACCAGAGCATATAACAGCTGCAGAGCTCATTGTGAATGTAAAGTTTATGAGTCTCTTGGCCACAACCCATCAGATGAAATTTAACAAAATAAAAATATGACATTCTGCTCTGAAAGCTATCCGATAGCTGATAATGTAAAATTTCATTGTTTCTGACTCTTTTCTTTCACTTGTTTGCCCTCTCTGAATGTGTCCCAGGAGGTGTGGTCTGCTGGTTTGACCTACACCATGGGTGCGGGTTCAGGTTCCTGTTCCTGTCTTAGATCACTCCACACTGTGAATGAGTTCTTTTTCAGAAGTCAGTTTCAGAGAACCCTATAGAAGAGTTGGAAGGATGGCTGGGCCCTCTCTCAAACCTTTTCATCCTTCTCGACTTTTACAAATAGAGTGTCCTGCTTATCTCACCAACTTTTAGTTTATTCTCACTAGGCACTGGAAAAGTAAACTTGCTGTCAGGGCTCACTGTCTGGAGAATCTACCTCAAAGCCTTTTATGGGCTACATATGTGAATGTTCAAATTCACATGATTTAGGGCTGGGGATCAGTTGGTACAGTGCTTGCTGCACAAGCATGAGAAATGGAGTTTGGACCCCCAGATTCCATGCAAAAAGCCAGGTCTGTAATCCCAGCAAATGATGGGGCTGGATGGAGTCACGTAGATCTCTGGAACTCATTGGCCAATCAGCCTAGTAGAATCAGTGATCCACAGGATAAGTGAGAGACCCTGTCTCAAAAAATAAGGTGAAGAGCAATTAATGAAGACATCCAGTGTCTTCTCTCCTCTACCTATATGCAGACTGTGTGCAAGTGTACCTGCAAGCACATGTGTATACCCACATGAAAACATCCATATATCACACATCCATATACCACACATCCATATACACACAAATTAAATAGAATTAATATGATTTTAAAAATTGAAAAACCCTGATAATAATAGGTAAGAAATGAACAATAGAAGAAAAAACATCTATTTCACCAAACACATCCATCTTAACAAATATATATTTATAGTGATTGGTCCCAAAGTGAGCAGGTGATCTAGAAAAAGGAGTTATTTTTCTTTTTTTCTTTTAAAATTTCCTTGTGGTAGTGGAAGTTGACCTTGAGGCTTTACCATATTAGGTAAGTGCTTCCTCTCTGAACTACACTGACAGCTTTAGGGTCAGTTCTTCTGTTGGATATTGTGTTTGTAAGTGATACTAGTTACTCAGCAACCATCTTATTTCATGAAGTCAACTATAGAGCCAGAAGACACACTGAGGAATGCAGGTTTTGAAAATTTTTTATTAGCATATATTAATTATGCATAGTAATGGGTTTCATGATGACATTTTCATACATGTGCATACATGTGTATAATGTACTTTGAACACATCTGCCCCAAATTATGGGCTTGTCCCCTTAAGCATTGTTCCTTGCAAAATGAGCTGCTTTAAGAAAGATTAAGGCCCTAGTCGCCAGAATGTTATCTACCAAGGCAGACAAATAGTTCCAAATACTTATATTACATAGCTTCAGTGGTGATGTTACTGACCTGTACACGTAAATAAAGTTCTCTGCTGCTTCCTCCAGAAGTCCTAGTTGTGGGGCATTTTTAGCATGTGTACCATGCCACCCTACATGACGGGGCTTAGTTGTTTCCTTATTTGTAAAATTAGGTGATGGATGGAACTTTTTACACTCTAAGTCTTCTCTAGTTATTAACAAAATTATCTTTTAGTTTTTTCCAGAGTGAGTAATAATGACCTTGTATGAGAATGTTTGAATGAATTCTCTCAAGAAAATTTTGTCGCTGGTTTTTGAGAGTGCCAGGAAATAATATGTATTAAGCTATAATTATAGAAAAATATAAACCATATAGCTGTTTGAAAAAGATAAGCTAAAGGTGAAAATGAATAGCAGTGAATTAAAAACATTTTTGTGTTGTAAAAATAAAATAAATGAGGCCGGGCATGGTGGAGCACGCCTTTAATCCTAGCACTTGGGAGGCAGAGGCAGGCGAATCTTTGTGAGTTCAAGGCCAGCCTGGTCTACAGAGTGAGTTCCAGGACAGCTGGGGCTACAGGGAGACCCTGTCTCAAAAAGACCAAAAAATAAAATAAAATAAAATAAATGAAACAATGTGTTCTGGAGCAGAAAAATTAAAATTTTGTATCTAGGAATACATATGAATTAGAGTGTGATCTGATTGAAAATTTAAGACTGTGACGGGCACAGAGCTAATTGGTTGTCTTCCTCTTCCTGTTGTGTTCTCTGATTAGATGGTGAATCAGAACCAACCCAAAGACTTTGCTTTCTTCTCAGGGTTCCCAGCCACAGACTTACTGCCCTGCATTCAGCCACAGATGCAGAACCTAGACTGGAAATGTGCAAAGCTGGCTCTGTGGTCACACACATATCACAGAATGAAATTCCTCTCTGGAAGCCAGCTATTGCCCTGGAGGTTAGGAAAGAAAAATTTCTGTCTGCTACAATATTCAGTTGGTTAGATCTACATGTCAGGTGTATAAACATGGCTAATATTGATTTTGACATACCATGGTTTCAGAGCTTTTGATTTACTGTTTTTAGTCTACCCCAGACTGTCTGGCCCTGTTTTGAAA
This sequence comes from Rhizomys pruinosus, assembly GCA_009823505.1. NCBI lineage: Eukaryota > Metazoa > Chordata > Mammalia > Rodentia > Spalacidae > Rhizomys > Rhizomys pruinosus. The sequence goes on along the minus strand of VZQC01003806.1, from coordinate 149,357 downwards.
ACATTGCATTTCTGCAGTCACTGGCTATTTGTTTGTTTGTTTGTTTGTTTGTTTGTTTGTTTTTGTGGTCTGGGAATTGAACTTATAGCTTCACACATGCTAAACAAGTGTTAGTCTACCCATGAGCTATGTCCCCAGCTCAATTATTAGAACTAAAAAACCAAACTTGTCTAATGTTCCCCGTAAAAGTAAACACAAAAGGTTTTTTAAATTGAAGATTTGTGCCTTTCTTACAAGATTTCTTTATAAAATTTATACCCATTCCCCTTCCTTGTCCCCCAGAAGGCAGTAATTTAAACTTATGTTTGAAGATCAGTTCCATCCTTGGCTCTTCTTTCATTGGATTCTACCTCACACAGAAGAATATTTCTTCGTCATGAAGTTTGGAATTTATTACTGATGTTTGGAAGATTTCCTTCACAGAACATTTTATGCCAAACCTCTACTTTCTGGCAAAGTTGGAGCATGTTCCCCTATGAGAGCCATTTGAATGCTTAAAGCCCTTTAGGCCACATATTGCAGACACATTCAAACTTCTGTCATGGTTAGGTAAAGAACACTATTTTCAAAAACCTAATAGAGTTTTTGTGATTTTTCTTGCAAATGTAATTTGATGGCATTTAGATCCCCTCCCCTATCTGTACCTCCTATACTGCCCTCCCAACTTAATGTACTTGATTATATTTCTAACAAGGACTATAGAGTCTGATTTTTGTCTCCAAACGTCCTTCAGTGTGGGTCCCTACACTGGACCCCATTTAACCTACCAAGAGTTCCATCCTTGAATGAGACGATCTCTCCCCTACCAGCAGTCATCAGTTGCCAAAGCTCCTTAGGTTGGATTGGGGTTTTTTACCTGCTTTCCCATGCCTGTGCTTGGATTGTTGTCTGGCTTGGGCTTACATAAGACTTGTGCATGCTGTCACCATTGCTGTGAGTTCCTATGAGTAACTTCCCGGCTATTTGGAAAACTCAATTTCCTTATGGTCATCTACCGCCCTGGGCTCTTACAGTCTTTCTACTCCCTCTTCTGCAATGATCCCTGAGCCCTGGGAGGTAGAAGCTTGATATAGGTGTCTTATTCAAGGACAAGTACTCATCAGCCTCTTGTTCTCTGCACATTGGCCAGTGGTGGGTTTCTGTGTTCATCACCACTATTGCAAAAGGAAACTTCTCTGGTGAGAGTTAAGAAATGCATTAATCTATGGGTATAACAATAAGTCATTAGGAGTCAGTTCATACTATAATTATTAAGTAGAAAACTAGTATTAAGTTCTTCCCTATGTTCTGTGACTTGTCTAGCCTCAGGTTTCTAAGCATGGTAGCAGTGTCAGGTATGGGTTCCATTAGAGTGGTTCGTTACTCCCATGATACTCATTCTACTATTGAACCAGTGGGCATGTGTTGCCAGGGCAGTTGTGTTGTAGCTCATAGGATTCACAGATGGGTAAGGTTAGTGATTTTTTTTCTTCCAGTAATATGCATAGCATCTTCCAGTACTATGAATGCTAGCCAATAGATACGAGGCTGTGAAATCAGCACCGGCTTGAATTTTCCTTGTTTGCTCTACAGCTCATGTATGTAGTATCCTCAGCAGTATGGTCTTACCATCAAGTTCTGATGGGATCAAGAGCGGGGCAATGGTCAGTGTTGTCTGAGGGAGCATGGGACCCCTGATCAATAGCTTCTAGAGGGGGTAGAATGGGAGTCCATTCCTGGTGTTGTTTTTGTTGTTGTTATCTTATGACGTGTAGATAGGGTAATGTCCTCCTGTTATAGGATGACTCCTTTTAATTTCATTTGATAATGTGTATGTACATTCTTGAAGAAGCTTCTGTAGTGATAGGTTTCCACATGGCTTTTTCTAAAGGCCGTTAGTGTTACTTATTCCTCCCCTACTCCCTTCTCTGCCCTGCCCTCCTATTCCCCACCCCATTGAACCCTTCCTATTCTAGGGTTTCCTTTTCACAAGACTGCATTCTACAACCCCTCCTGGGAAGCACCCCATGGCCATTTATTAACACTGTTTTCTTTTTTTTTTGATTCTGTGTTTTGTGTAACCATTGTATTTGCTAAAACAAACAAACTCAATTCTTCTAATTATAAAAATAATCCTCACCTGTATAAAACTTGAATTACACAAAGATATGATGCCAAAGACAAACATGTTTCATAATCCGATGTTCTAAATCAATCACTAATATGTGTTTGCTGTGTCCCCATGGAATCCATTGCTATAATATCCATTCAACATTGCTGTTCAGCATGCTTTTTTCCTTTGATCTTTTTTTCAAATAATTTTTCCACACCTGCGTGCCTTTTTCATCTTTACTTTATCTTTTTCATTAGCTGAAACTATTTTAATTTGTTAATTTCTGTGGCAAATATGAAACAGTTTTGTCTTTCTTTAGGATGGAACAGGTGAATTTATGGCAGCAAAAGTGGCATTACCACTTTCGTCTGATTTACTTCTTATCCTCCATGTTTTAGTCATTGCCTTCATATTGGAGTTCTCATGGGTGGATCCTAGAGCCTCTTCACATCTCTGTGCTCCCTTGGGGATCCGATCCTTTCTGTCACTTAGGTACTCCATTTATGCTGATGATCCCAAGCTTCTCATCTCTAGGCAGGAATTCTTCTGGATTCAGGAGACTCTGCCTCCTAATCTGAGTTTGGAAGCATTGGTTCTGTTTCTTATACCCTTCTCGAAGATTTTAATCTGTAGGATAAAAGCATAATTGCCTATTCCTGAGCACCCTCCCACCTGTCATCAGTGTGAGGGGACTGCTGAAGAGGCACAGTAGTCCATTACCAGTATGCAAAGACAGTTTGACAAAATGTGAACACCTTACTTGGCTGAAAAATAGGGAGGTGCACTGAAAGCCTGCTCTGGTGTGTAGGGATGCAACACCTTTCTGTGTGAATAGGGAAGAGTTAAGTCTTCTAATCTTTCTATATGTTCTTTTTTAAATTAATTTTTAAAAAAATTATTATTTAGTTTTGTATGTGTGTGAGTGTACTCTCTGCATGAAGGTTTGCGCACCTGTGTTGTGCAATGCTGCGGAGGTCAGAAGAAGGTCTCGGATTCCCCTGGAACTGGAGTTCTTCTGGAATTGCAGTTACAGACGGTTCTTAGCTGCCATGTGGGTGCTGGGGATCGAACCCGGGTCCTCTGCAAGAGCAGTCAGTGCTCTTAAGTGCTAGGCTATCTCTCCAGCTCCTAAATTAATTTTTTATGTATATGAGTGTTATGCCTGCATGCATGTAAGTGCACCTGTGCCATGTAGTGCTGGAGGAGGACAGAAGAGGGCCTCAGATCCCCTGAAACTGGAGTTACAGATGGTTGTCAGCTGCCATGTGGGTGTTGGGATTCAAACCCAGGTCTTCTGCAAGAACAGCCAGTACTCTTAACCAGTCAGCCATCTCCCTAATCCCTCTATATGTTCTTTTAAAGTTATTTATTTTAATTTTATGAGTGTGTTTTACCTGCATGTATGTACGTGTATCCACATGTATATCACCTCTGGAGGCCAGAAGAGGGCCTCCACTGGCACTGGAGTAATAGATGGTTGTTAGTTTTCATGTAGGTGTTGAACTGAACTGAATGCTCCATGATCTCATCTGCTGAGCCACCTCTCTAGCCCTGTCTATCTCTCTTTTCTCATGAGGAAACAGGTTCTGTTTTCATACTTCCTGCTTGCACATTTCAGTTTGCATTGCTTAAAGTAGAAGTCTGAGAGAGATTTCTCAAATCTTGACCTGGAGCTTGCCTACTTCTGGCTTTCCTGAAGTGGAATGTTGTTGTTTTGTTGTGGCAGAATAATATGGTGAGTACTTCTGTTTTATCTATATTTTTGCCTCTCTTTTGCTTCCAGCTAGCTAGCTTTTGTGTTCACCTTCTGTAGAGGAGAATTATTCATGTTTGGAAGAAAACAAAGGCCATTTCAGAAAAAAAGACCATTTGTTTCTCTGGATGACCCTGCCCTGCGTCTCAATTCTGGCACCTTGAGGTGGGTGGGGAAGTTATATTAGTTAGTGATCAGGGGAGGGAGGAGAGGAAGACAGACCTGAGAACATCAGGGATCACTGTATTCAGCTGCTCCAGTGAAGGGTGGCCAGGGGTCAGGGAAAAGACCTACAGCCCTTCACAAAGTACTAAGGCAGAGATGCTGACTTCAGTGGGGTGGACGTGGAGTTAACTGGACGGCTCAGTCAGTAGTCACTGCTACAGACTGATGATAGAGAGCGCTCCTGAAATGGGCCTATTCTGTCACAAAACCTGAAGACCTGTTCCTGACTCCGTCTTATGTAAGAGTATGGGGCAAGCTCCAGTGATGAATGGGTCTGTCTGTCCTGCCAACACGACCCACAGGTCTTTCCAGTTCAAATGAATTCATTTTAAGAAAAGAAGGAATTGGTATACTTCACACTTGAATTTATGGTTTAAAAAATTATAATCCTACACTGAAAACAAAACCAAACCAAAAAGAGAACCCGAATGAAAACAAACCCACCATTAGTACAGTGAAAGTCACCTGCTGTGGTGCCAAGAGGTAAGCTCCCCCACTGCACTTTAAAAATATTTGATTTATTATTTTTATTTTATGTATATGAGTGTTATGCCTGCCTGTTTGTAAGTGCATCCATGTCATACAATGCCCACAGGGTCAGAAGAGGGTGCCAGATCCTCTGGAACTGGAGTTATGGACAGTTGTTAGTCACCAAGCGGATGCTGAGAATTGAACCTGGGTCCCCCCAAAAAGCAGTCAGTGCTCTTAACCACTGAACCATCTCTCCAACAGCCCCTTGCACTTTTTTTATTCTTCACTTATGATACATATTCACAACAGCACATGTTGTTGGGTTTTGCAGTGTTAGGAGCTTTGCATTAGGATGAGAACCTCTTCTGTCTGTCCTCCAGGGGACACCTTGACTCTGTGTGTCACAATCTCCATTTTTTTTTTTTCTTTTCGAGACAGGGTCTCCCTGTAGCCCCAGCTGTTCTGGAACTGGCTCTGTAGACCAGGCTGGCCTTGAACTCACAGAGATCCACCTGCCTCTGCCTCCCAAGTGCTAGGATTAAAGGCGTGCACCACCACACCCGGCCACAATCACCATCTTAAAGTCATTATAATACTGGAAAAAAAAAAGAAAAAGAAAAAGAAGAAAATACTCAATGGACCTTGCTTTAAAGAACAGGGAAAATTCATATGGAAAAATATTTCTCATGTAGAAGTTTAGCAGAGCATAAGAATATAAATATAATAATTACACGTTCAAACCTCCTCAGCTGCTGAGGTATCATCTAATAATGTCCAACAATTGGCTCCTCAGCAGGTGCACTCCAAATGTATTGGCGTTCTTGAAGCCTTTCCTTACAGAACAATTTCTCAAATGTATACAAATTGCCTTGTGCCAGCATGGAGAGCCCTTTTAGCATCTCAGCTCAGATTTCAGAAGATGGCTCATTAATTAGAACCTTTTCAGACAAATTCCTTCAGTAAAGGGAAAACTGCCAACACATTGCTGAGATGACTGAAGTTCAAGCATTCTCCTCCAACCTGTCTTTCACATCTTTTTAAAATTAACTTACTTACTTTCCCAGGGGACTATGCATGGGGGCATCTCTTGAAATGTCCTACAAATGTGAGTCACCAGTCTTCCTGTGCAGGGAGGTCTTGGAGATCCACTAATGGGACTTCATCCAGTGTCCGGTCTATAAAGAAGAAAATCTGCTCATGCTTCAGAAAGGGAAGCCTGGTCTAACAAGACCTGACTTTGTCCTTGAGTTGATGGAACTGGTAAGTAGAAAGCCCAAAGGAGCAAGGGGCTCCCTCCCTTCCCCCCCTCCCCCAAAAAAACCCCTGAGTGACCCCTGAGGACCAGATCCTCAAATGACCTAGAGAAAACAAAAACTTTGGGTTAATTTGGGCTTACTGTGTGGCCTTAAACATCCAAAAGGAAAGTATAACCAGACAAAAAAAAGTATCAGGCTGGTGTAACTTAGCCTTTCTGGACACTTAATGACTGTACTTAATGCCCATACAGATTTGGTGGAGGGTCCTAAGGGAAAACTTTGTTCCTTGCCCTCAGAGGTCAACTAAGTCCCAGGGAACTATGCATGGGGGCATCTCTTGAAATGTCCTGCAAATGTGGGTCACCAGTCTTCCTGTGCAGGGAGGTCTTGGAGATCCACTAATGGGACTTCAGCCAGTGTCTAGTCTATAAAGAGGAAAGTCTGCTCATGCTTCAAAAAGGGCCGCCTGGTCTAGCAAGAACTGACTTTGTCCTCAAGTGGATGGAACTGGTAAATAAAAAGCCAAAAGGAGCCAGGGGCTCCCTACCCACCAAAACCTGAGTGACCCTTGAGGACCAGATCCTCAAATGACCTTGAGAAAACAAAAACCTTCGTTAATCTGGGCTGTGTGGCCTTAAACATCCAAAAGCAAAGTATAACCAGAAATAAATAATTAGTAAGGCCTGAGAAATTGTACTTCAGGTATAAAACTTGAGATCTTAGTAAAAAGACAAAAAGTAAAAAAAAAAATTTAGAAGTCTTTTTTTGGAAATTGTTATTTTCAAACAAAACCTTTATACATGATATTTATATATTTATTAGCTTAAAACAATGTTTCCTAAGATTAAAGAACAAATCAAAGAAAACCTCAAAAATTAATTCTTTAAGATTCCATAGGGTTAAGCAGCAGGTTACTTTATTAAGCTTGATATTACATATTTGTACAACATACAATGTGATGTTTTGATATTTGATTTTGTGAAAAAAATTTTTTTTGAGACTGGGTCTCCCTGTAGTCCCAGCTGTCCTGGAACTCACTATGTAGACCAGGCTGGCCTTGAACTCACAGAGATCCACCTCCCTCTGATGGGATTAAAGGCTTGAGCTACCACACCCAGCCCTTGTGAAATTATTTATTTATTTGTTTATTTTTTAATATATATTTTGTACAAGATTATCAAATCTAGACCGTGTTCCCCACCCCATCCCCGCACCCCACCAGAGCTCATGTATTCTGCCAAACATGCTTTTCATCTCTTTCTGTCTTTCTCGATATTCTCCATGTGCAAGTTGAATGTTTTGAGCAGAAGTTCACTGTTTCAGTCAGTTCTTTGATGCACTCATTTCTGTTGTTGTTGTTTCCAATATGCATCACTCCCAACTGCTTGGACAAAAGCTCAAGGGGCCATGCACAAGAAATACTTACAACTAGGTAATTGGCACTAGCATCCACAGATGAAGGATACCATTTGTCATTTGTTTTCCTGGGACTGTGTTACTTCACTCAGCATGATGTCTTCTAGCTCCAGCCATTTTCCTGCAAAGCTCGTGATGTCATCTTTCTTTACTGCTGCATAGAACTCCATTGTGTAGATGTACCACATTTTCTCTATCCACTCATCAGTTGAGGGGCATTTGGGTTGGTTCTAGCTCCTTGCTATTGTGAAGAGAGCTGAAATAAACATGGCCGTGCATGTATCTCTGCGGTGGGGTGAGTCTTGAGGGTACATGCCTAGGAGTGGTATGGCTGGGTCGGGTGGCAAGTTCATTCCAAGTCTTCCAAGGGTTCTCCACACTGCTTTCCATAGTGGCTGTACGAGTTTACATTCCCACCAGCAGTGGATGAGTGTTCCCCTTTCCCCACAACCTCTCCAGCACTTGGTATCATTTGTTTTCTTGATCCTAGCCAGTCTTATTGGAGTAAGATGATATCTTAAAGTGGTTTTCATTTGCATTTCCTTAATGATTAGTGATGTTGAACAGTTCTTGAGGTGTTTCTCAGACATCTCTAATTCCTCACTTGTGAAGTCTCTGTTCAGTTCTTTGCTCCATCTATTGAGTGGGTCATTTGTTTTCTTTTTTCTTTGTTTTTTGAGTAGTTTATATATTCTGGAAATCAATGCTTTGTCAGATGTATCTGCAGTGAAGGTTTCCTCCCACTCTGTGGGATTTCTCTTCACTTCCTTGATTGTTTCTTTTGATGTACAGAAGCTTTTGAGTTTGATGAGGTCCCATTTGTCAATTGTCGACCTTAATTCTTGTGCAGCTGCTGTCTGATTTAGGAAGTCTTTTCCTACGCCTATGTCTTGTAGTCTGCTGCCAACTTTTTCTTCTATCACCTTCAGAGTTTGGGGTTTCACGTTGAGGTCTTTAATCCATCTGGAGTTGACTTTTGTACAGGGTGAGAGGTAGGGGTTTAATTTCATTCTTCTACAAGTGGTGATCCAGTTTTGCCAACACCACTTGCTGAAGATGCTGTCTTTTCTCCATTGTGGTTTCTTGGCCCCCTTGTCAAATATGAGATGGCTGAAATTGTATGTGCTCAGATTTGGATCTTCGGTTTTGTTCCATTGGTCAACAGGTCTGTTTTTGTGCCAGTACCAGGCTGTTTTTATGACTATAGCCCTGTAGTATAGTTTAAAATCTGGTATAGAGATCCCTCCTGTGTAGATCTTTTCACTCAGGATTGATTTAGCTATTCGGGGTCTTTTGTTTTTCCAAATGAATTTAAGAACTTTTGTTTCCAAGCCTGTGAAGAAACTCTTGGGGATTTTGATTGGGATTGCATTAAATCTATACAAGAGTTTTGGTAAAATGGACATTTTTACAATGTTAATTTTCCCAATCCATGAGCATGGGAGGTTTTTCCATCTTCTGAGGTCTTCTTCAATTTCTTTCTTTAAGGGTTTAAAATTTTTGTTGTAGAGGTCTTTGGTGTCTTTGGTTAGGTTTGTTCCTAGGTATCTTATTGTTTTTGAGGCTATTGTGAGTGGGAAGGTCTCTTTGAATTCTTTCTCCAGTTGCTTGTTCTTGGTGTAAAGAAAGGCCATTGATTTTCTAAGGTTAATTTTGTATCCTGCCACTTTGCTGAAGCTGTTAATCGTTTCTAGGAGTTTTCTGGTGGAGTTTTTTGCATCCCTTAAGTAAACAATCATATCATCAGCAAATAGGGATAGTTTGACTTCCTCTTTTCCAATTAGTACTCCTTTAATATCCTTTTCTTGCCTTATTGCTCTAGCAAGTGTTTCAAGCACTATATTGAAGAGGAGTGGTGATAGGGGGCAGCCTTGCCGAGTTCCTACCTTTAAAGGGAATGTTTCCGTCATTTCCCCATTTAGGATGATATTGGCTGTGGGTTTCCTGTATATGGCTTTGATTACATTGAGGAATGATCCCTCCAATCCAATTCCTTCTAGGACTTTAAGCATGAAGGGATGCTGGATTTTGTCAAAGGCTTTTTCAGCATCAATTGAGATGATGGTGTGGTTTTTGTCTTTGATTCCGTTTATGTGTTTGATGATGTTTATTGATTTTCGTATGTTGAACCATCCCTGCATCTCTGGTATGAATCCAACTTGGTCATGATGGATGATCTTCTTGATGTGGGTCTGTATGCGATTTGCCAGTATTCTGTTTAGAATTTTGGCATCTGTGTTCATGAGGGAGATGGGTCTATAATTCTCCTTTTTAGTTGGATCTTTGCCTGGTTTTGGTAATAGAGTGATGTTGGCTTCATAGAAGGAATTTGGGAGAATTCCCTCTGATTGTATACTTCTAAACAGTTTCAGAAATAATGGTTGTAGGTCTTTTTGAAATGTTTTATAGAATTCTGCTGTGAAACCGTCTGGGCCTGGGCTTTTTTTAGTTGGGAGGCTTCTTACTACATCCTCTATTTCTTCATATGTTATGGGTCTGTTTAAGCTGCTGGTCTCCTCTTGGCCAAGCTTTGGTGATTCCCAAGATTTCAGATATTCATCCATTTCTTCTAGATTTTCAAACTTGGTAGAATATAGGTTCTTGTAATATTCCCATATAATTTTCTTGATCTTTTCCTTGTCCGTTGTGATATTTCCCTTTTCATCACAGATTGTATTGATTTGGAGTTGTTCCTTCTTTCTTTTTGTTAACTGGGCTAGAGGTCTGTCTATCTTGTTTATTCTTTCAAAGAACCAACTTTTGGCTTCATTGATTTTTTGTATTGTTTTCTTTGTTTCTATTTCATTGATTTCTGCTCTGATTTTTGTTATTTCTTCCTGTCTGTTGCGTTTAGGGTTCATCTGTTGTTGCCTCTCAAGTGCTTTTAGCTGTAGTGTTAGATCATTCACTTGTGCTCTTTCTGTTTTTCTAATGTAGGCACCCAGGGCTATAAATTTCCCTCTTAGGACTGCTTTTAAGGTATCCCATAAGTTTTGTTGTGTTGTATTGTCATTGTCATTCAGTTCCAGGAATGTTTTTATTTCTTTCTTTATCTCTTCCTTGACCCATTCATTATTCAAGAGTGTGTTGTTTAGTCTCCATGTGTTCTTGTAGGCAGGAGGGCTTGTCCTGGTGTTGATGTTGAGCTTCATTGCACTGTGGTCTGACAGGATGCATGAAATTATTTCAATCTTTTTGTATTTGTAGAGGTTTCTTCTGTGTCCCAGGATGTGGTCGATTTTGGAGAATGTTCCGTGGGGTGCTGAGTAGAAAGTGTATTCTCTGGTATTAGGATGGAATGTTCGGTAGAGGTCTATGAGGTCCATTTGGTGTATCATATCGTTCAGTTCAGATGTCTCTCTGTTTATTTTTTGTCCTGTTGACCTATCCAAAGGACTCAGTGGGGTATTGAAATCTCCCACTATGAGTGTGCTGGGGTTAGTCTGTGACTTGTGGTCCTGGAGAATTGTCTTTATAAAGTTTGGTGCACCAGAATTTGGGGCATATATATTCATAATTGTGAAATCTTCTTGGTGGATTGTTCCTTTGATGAAAATGTAATGGCCTTCTTTGTCTCTTCTGATTTCTTTTACTTTGAAGTCTATTTTATCCGATATTAAAATAGCAACACCTGCTTTCTTTTTGGTACCATTTGCTTGGAATATTTTTTTCCATCCCTTCACTTTAAGGTGGTGCCTGTCCTTGAAGGTAAGATGTGTTTCTTGCAGACAGCATATCGATGGATTCTGTTTCCTAATCCAGTCTCCCAGTCTATGTCTTTTGATTGGGGAATTTAGTCCATTAATATTTAAGGTTATGACTGATAGGTTTGTGTTGCTTCCTTTTGCCTTATTATCCATCTGCGGTTTTGATTTAGGTTTCTACTTCTGCAGTTATGCTTTTATTGATTTCTCCTTCTAGTTGCCTGGGGTTGGTTGCTCCTTTCTTCTGTTCTTTGGATTGCTTCAAGTATTCTCTGAAGGGTTGGTTTTCCGGACATGTATTCTTTCAAGTTGTTTATGTCATGGAAGATTTTCCTCTCTCCTTCCACTATGATTGACATTTTTGCTGGGTATAGTAACCTGGGCTGGCATCCATTGTCCCTCAACACTGGGAATGCTTTGCTCCAGGTTCTTCTTGCCTTCATCGTTTGCTGTGAGAAGTCCGTTGTTATTCTGATAGGTTTCCCCTTATAGGTCACTTGTTGTTTTTCTCTTGTCGCTTTAAGAATTTTCTCTTTGTTTTGGGTGTCCAGCATTTTAACTATGATGTGGCGTGGAGAATTTCTTTTCTGATCTTGTCTGTTTGGAGTTCTATGTGCTTCTTGTATTGGTATTGGTTTGTCCTTTTTTAGTTTGGGGAAGTTTTCATCTATTATTCTGTTGAAGATCTGATCAATACCATTCTCTTGGGATTCTTCTCCTTCCTCTATTCCTATGATGTGGAGGTTTGATCTTTTCATAGTGTCCCACAGTTCCTGGTTGTTCCACTTTTGTGTATTTTTAAATTTTTCATAATTGTTCCTTGAGGTTTTTAGTTGTTCTATGTTATCTTCCAGGTCTGATATTCTTTGTTCTGTTTCCTCCATTCTGTTTCTGAGGCTTTTTCCATTCCTTTCCTCTTGATTGGATGAGTGTTTGATTTCCTTTTTCATTTTGTCTTCTGATTTCTTTAGTACTTCCACTTCCTTTTGGAGCTGCTCAGTTCCTTCCCGTAGCTCTTTGCTTTGCTGGTTGGTTTCCTTATCTTTTTCAACATGGGATCTTTTCAGTGTTTCCCCTTCCTTTTTGTGTTCTTCATTCTCTTTTCTTAATTCTTTGATTTGCTCTTTATAATCTTGCATTTCTTTAAGTATGTTCACAATTGTGTTTCTGATATCTGTGTCCTGGGCCTTCCCCAGGGGGATCCCACTATATCTTCCACAGGGTTGGTAGAGCTTGGTGTGGGATTATCCATCACCTTTCCCGTATTGTCTCTTCTTTGTGTTCCTGGCATATGGGCTTCTCTTTGCCTGTATTGCAATGTGAGTCCCAAATGCCTCTTCACTGTTTTGAAGGCTTGCTTTGCTTCCCTCCTTCAGATGCCTTCGTATCCCCACCTTTTATACCAGCTGGGAAGATAACTCTGCCCCCACAGCCACAAAAGCCAATTAAGCCAAAGACAACTAGATTAACTAGATTAAGCCAAAGAACAATCCGCCTTGCTGAAGCACCCAGCTCCTACCTACCTTCCTGTGCTTCAGGAAGTCTTGGGAGATCTCCGATGTCGTGAAATTCTTAAATCAAGCAATTTAACACAGCCATCATTTCATGCATATTTGGTGAGAACTTTTTAGATCTCCCAGCAAGGTTTGAGAATACAATATATTAACTATACTTATCACACTGTTCACTAGATCTCCAGAATTTATTTCTCTCACTTAAATGAATTTTGTAACCTTTGACAACATTTTCCCTGCCAGTTTTTATTTACACATTTGGGGTTATGGTTTGACTCTGAAACGTCCTTCTCAGACTTATGTTTGACTACTGGATCCCCAGATGGTAGTGCTATTTTGGAAGGTTATGAAATCTTTGTGATGTGGGGCCTGGAGGTTGGCTGTAGGCCACTGGGGGCAGGGCTTTGAGGGCCATAGGCCAGACCTGCTTCTGGTTCTGTGATTTCTGCTTTCTCATCTGCCAAGATGTAAGCAAATGATATTGAGGCTTCTCTGTTGAAAGGCCATGTCGCTATTCAAATGTCCAAACAACTTTCATTTTGATGAACCAGGCCTGGAACACGGACAAGAAGCTTTTTATACTGCCACGTGAAAGCATGAGACAATTCTAACTTCAAGTGACATTCACCCCTTACGCACTTAACATTTTCATAACAATTTCTCCAAACTCTACAGAAAAAAGTGCTGAAATGTGAGTGCTCTGAATGAGTCATGTAGCACTCAAGGGAATTAAGTTATCCTTATTTCTATGGGCAATTGAGCCCGAGCATTTGATTTATTTCCTGTCATCTGTTTTGTAGACTGTAGATTGGAGGATGCTAGAGGTGACCGAATTTTCATAACAGTTGAGTGGGAAAGCAGATTAGGGATCATCCCCAATACAGCAAGCCCCACTGTGCTCTTTCTGACAGATGGACCTCAGTATGAACTCACGGTTTCAATAATGTATTAACTCACCACTTTGGCCCATTCAATTGAGTTATTAGAAGGCTTTCTTAATTTTTCCTCTTTTCCTTCTCCTTTTGTTGTAAGTGAAGATCTGACTCATGCATTTTACTTGTTTATCCTCCAGAGCTGTGTAGAACGATTCAGATATTTCTTCCACATGAGTCTTTTTTGTGATTGACACCAACTCTCATGACCACTTGGAGCTTCACTCTCCTGGGGATAACTCTCTGAGGAGCTTTGGGTGGTCAACATCACTCTCCATGTTTGGATCCCAGATGAAAGGAAAGGTCTAAACATGGTCTGACTGTGAATGAAGTATATTTCCCAAGTCCTACACATTACAGTTCTATTAACCATTAATGGAATTATTGAAAACAATACTTCTATGAAATTTCTAGTCATTTGAATTATATTACATTATTAATTAATACTGTGATGGAATCTTAAAGTCATAGTTCTTTTAAAAATAGCTTTTTCTTTAAAACAGAATGCTGTAGAAACTTTAGAAAAGGCAAGAAAATAGAAAAGAGTCACTTAGGTAAGCTCATATTTGAAAAATTTATAAGCACTCATGCATTGCTTAATAAAGAGGCATGCCTGAGAGATGCACAGCTGGGTGATTTTTGTAGTCACTATGTGAAAATCATCCTTAAACTAAGATGGCCACCACTGTTACTATGTGACATAATTATATGACACCACCATCAGCTTTGCAATTCATCATTGCCCAATTCAGTATTATGTGGTACACAACTGTACTTAAAATACGGTGGATTTGTTTAACATGTTTTACGAAAGTGAATATCAGAACTACTGGGGAAAATTTTCAATATTTTTGTAGGATAAGAACTCTTTCTGCGCTAGTAAGTATGAATGACTTTAAAAATATGTTTAGATTTATTTAACCATTTCTTAACTGATGGCTCTTTGTTAGAAGATTCTTTTTCTAAAATAACCTTTATTATGCATATTTTTGTGCATGGTCATTTGTGCACTTACTTAAAAAAATTTGTGGTAGAAATTTACATCAGAACATTCACAGCTCCTGAAAATGGTGAGCAGTCCGATTTCTATGTGAGAAGCAAGAATGGGCATGTGGGGGAGTGAGGCAGGGAGGGCACCCGGGAGAGAGGAACAGACACATGACATTGTGACAAAGTTATGTGCATTGAGGGCTCTGTTAGGAGTCTACCTCTTGAAAGGGACCTGGAATAGCTCATGGAATTGTACAGAAGGATAGAAATAGATAGCAGAGACCCACTGTATATATGTCCAATTGAAGCACTGAGATCATCCACCCTCAGACAAGTTCCCACTAAAGAAAAAAAAAGATTCATAGTGCCCACCTGCTTGAGTATGATGCTGTCATAGTGAACCCGAGTTTACCCAAAGTATCTCCTGCTGATGTGGTCAAGATCAGAAGAAAGCTGGTGTATGGGACTACTGGGGTATACCAAAAGTTTATCTGTCCAGGTTGCATTTGTCTAATAATCAGCATGAAATTGACACATGCTTCTATAAACACATTTTTGGAAATGCATTGTAGAATTCAGACCCACAGCTGATAATCTCTGTTATCACTAACAGTTTTTAGTAGCCAAGAAGATAGGGCATGGTAAGACATACATGACTTATTCTAAATGAACTTGGAGAGGACTGGTCCAATAACAATGCTTTGTATACGTATTTGTAGCCAGCTGTTTATGAATATGTTTTAAAATTTTGCCAGAGATTAGTGTCCATTGTTTAATGCACAAATATATGGAGATAGAATCTCATCTCTACTTTGAAATGCAATAGTATTTGTCTACCTTTTCTGACCCCTGAAGCAGTCATTGTAAATCTTTCAAGATTAAGATGAGGATCCCTATTTTTGTTATCCGCTCATTGGTTGAGGGGTACCTGGGTTACTTCCAGCTTCTTACTATTGTGAAGAGGGCTGCAATAAACATAGACGTGCATGCATCTTTACAGTAGGATGAATCTTGTGGGTGTACCTAAGTACTCCAGACTTCGCTTTGCTTTCATGGGCACTAGTTGGGTACTTTTTCCCTCTATAGTTATCCTTTTGGAGGTCTTTTGGATGGCCCCTCTGGGTGGGGGATATCCCAGTTGCCATGACCAATGTCCCTTTTCAGCATAGAGGAGGTTGGGGCGGTCAGCATACCAATTCCCTTCTGGTGATTGGGGTGACACTTTTCAGAGAGTAACATAACTGAACAGGAGCTGGAAATTGATTGGGCAGTTTAGAGATGAGACCCCCCCCCCAATTAACCAGACTCTTTCTCAGCTGAGAACTCATGGCTTCCTGGAATAGTTAGTAAACACATATCCTTCTGGTAGCTCTGAAAGAGCAGGAAAAGAAGAAAGAAAAGAAAGAAGGAGAAAAGGGAGAAGTACATACCAAGCCCTGAAGATTGATTCTTTATTTCACCAGAATAAGAAATTGAAATCCCCCCTTTTTTGTTCTTACTGCTTTGTTTTGTTATTGTAGTTTTGTATTGTTTCTGTTTTCCTGTGAAAAGAAAAAAATGAAGAAAAAATAAATTTAAAAAAGATGAGGATCCATAATGGTAACTGAAAACATGTTTAGTAGTTTGGAACTTAATTTTTCTCAGCCTAAAATGTAAATTGATGTGGTTTAACAAGCCTCTCCCCCATGGTGGGTTTGTGTTTGTGTCTGCTTCAAAGTCTCTAATGCTCACAGCTCCCCTTATGGAATAGAGAACAGAGGACTCTAGCAACTTGCCCTGGATATTTAAGCAGATTTAGAGCTGCAACATGAGTCAGATTTGATAATGGTCTCCATGTAACCTTAAACTTCAGTGTCTTGTTTCTTGTCTGTCTGATTTCCTTGCTTTAGCAACTGGTTTAGTACCTTGATGTATCAATTATTTCTATTTGATGCTATCATCCAAGAGTCGTAGTTCTGCTTCTCAAACCTAGAAGTGTTAGAGCCTGAAAACTTGATGTCGGATCCACCTGTACCTGGATTGACCACTTGGATTGGCCATGGTTTAGTCTCTTTTATTTGATTTATTTGCTATAGCTAGATGTGTTACTTATTTGCCTTCATATTGTTAAGATAAAGATGTATTTAGGAGAATAATAAAGCATTAAGTTTGTGAACTGGATGTTGGATATATCTGGATGAGAGAGGAAATATGTCATGGTACCATTTTTTACATTTTAGGTTTTATCATCTGTGCTGGATAGCTTTAGTGTCAACTTGACACACCTGGGTTGAGGGAGCCTCAATTGGGGAATTGGCTCCATTGGATTGGCCTGTGGCCACATTTGTGGAGTATTGTCTTGATGGTTGAGCAGTGTGGAAGGGCCCAGCCCACAATGAGTGGTGCCACCCTGGGCAGGTTGTTGTGTACAGTATAAGAAGGCAGGCTGGGCATGAGCCAGGGGAGCAAACCAGTGAACAGCATTCCTCCATGGCCTGTGCTTCAGCTTCTGCCTCCAGGTTCCTGCCCTGAGTTCCTGTGTTGGGCTCCCTGAGTGATGAACTGTGACCCAGGAGATGTAAGCTGAATAAACCCTTTCTTCCCCAAGTTGGTGTTGGTCAGAGTTTTTTGTCACAGCAATGGAAGACAAACTAGAACACCATCTGTGCTTGTGTTTGAGATCACTAAAAAATTGCCAGCACGAGGTTCTTGATTAATTATGATGATAAAGAGGGTCAGAGTGGTTGAGAGACAAGGGTACTAGAGGAACTTGGAAATGTGGAGATGGTAATAACATTCTTGTTAGATCTCAGGTACATTGTTGCTGGTGTGTGTGTGTGTGTGTGTGTGTGTGTGTGTGTGTGTGATTTTCTATGCATGTAGAAATTAGCAAACATCCAGATGACCATGTACAAATGAAAGTGAATCAGGGTTATGAGAGGAAAGGGGAAAAAGGACAGAGTTACTGTTGCTGCTGCTGCTGCTGCTGCTGCTGCTGCTGCAGAGAAACACTGATGACAACGGTCCTGAGGATTCTTGCAGGTGTAGGCAGGAGTTCTGCAGGATCTGGTTTGTGCAATCAGATCAGTCCCTTGACTGCCATTTCTCCTTATAAATCTGATAATAGAGGATATAGGCATCTCTGCTCAGTGCCTGTGTCATTCCCCTGACACCAGAGGCCACTGGAGCTCTCCTGCCCCTTTCCCTTGGTCTCCTTAATGCCTTTCAGCAGCTCACTGCACTGGCCTTACTTATAATCAGGCATCCTGCTTTCAATACCACGGCCTCTGGGATTTCTGCTAGTTGATGACCTGTCTTTCTGATGTGAAGTTTTACTCCTATCCTCTTTAAAATATTTTATTTATCATTTTTAATTTATGTGTATGAGTGTATTGCCTGCATGTATGTAAGAACACCTGTGTCAAGCAATGCCCACAGAGGTCAGAAGAGAGTGTCAGGTCTCCTGGAGCTGGAGTTATGGATAGTTGTTAGCTGCCATGTGGATGCTGGGAACTGAACCTGGGTCCTCAGCAAGAGCAGCCATGCACTTAACCATTGAGCCATCTCTCGAGCCCTGGTCTTTTAAAATTGTACATAAATGTTTTGGAAGAATTGCCTTTCTTTTGCCATATTCTTGGAAATTCATATGGCGTCTGAATCATATTTTCTGGGACATCTTCAATGATAAATTGTTTTTGAGGAAATAATGAGTAATTAAGACTTTTTGAAAATAATATTTGTATTTTTATACCAAATGATGAAAAAATAGGAAAAAAATAATTCATTAGACTTTCCTTAGTTGTCTAGTGAAATTCAGCGCTAGCAGACTTATTGTTCCTCAACACTCCTCGGTGGCATCCTGCTACTTTCAGGTCATTGTGCACAGTGCTCAGGGCCCTGCATGGTGCTAAGCTCCAGGGAGCCCTGACTTGGGCTGTCATTGCACATGACCTTTACCTCCGACAACACTAATCAGTCTCACCACCCCTTTGCTGCCTTCCTGTGTATGGATGCTCTGCTTCCTTTTCTCTATCTGACAACTACTAATTAACTTTTTTTTTTTGGTCTTTTGAGACAGGGTCTCCTGGAACTCATCAGGCTGGCCTTGAACTCACAAACATCAGCCTGCCTCTGCTTCCCGAGTGCTGGGATTACAGGGATGTGCCATCATGCCTGGCCTAATTAACCTTCTTTGTTAGGTTCAGGCATTACCTCTGCCAGAAAGTCTTCCCTTGTTTTCTCCTTTATCTGGGTCAACAGGACCAGGTCATTCATCCAGTGTGCAAATCCCAGGATTCCCTTGGCTTCGTGGTCTCCTGTAACCAATGCCATGAATCATGATAAGTTGCAAGTAAAGTAACTAGTAACTAAAGTAACTGGAACAGTTACAGTTTATTGTTTACTTATTTCTATAGCAAAGAGCACAAGGCAGAATGTTTTCTATAATAACATTTATTTGGACCCATAATTCTGGAAGTACAGGATTGATCATCTGGTAATGGTGCTCTTGGTAGCAAATTCCAGAGGTGGAGGAAGGCCTCACAAAGAGGAGGCATGTCTCTGTGTGGTTTCTGTTTTCTAAAGCCACCTGAATTTCACTGTGGAGACTGCAATCCACCATCTTATTTAACGCTAACCATTCTCTAAATGTCCCACCTCTGAAAATAATAATTATATTTTTCTCCCCTCTTACTGCCTCTAGGCTGGATAGCTTTAGTGTCAGCTTGACACACCTGGGTTAGAGAAGCCTCAACTGGGGAATTTCCTCCATTGGACTGTCCTGTGACCATATCTACAGGGTATTTTCTTGATTGTTGAGTGACGTGGGAGGACCCAGGCCACTGTGGTCAGTGCCACCCCTGGGCAGGTTGTGCTGTATTATATAAGAAAGCAGGCTGAGCATGGGATAGGGGAGCAAGCCAATAAGCAGTGTTCCTTCATGGTCTGTGCTCCAGCTCCTGCCTTCAGGTTCCTGCCCCGAGTTCCTAACTTGGGCTCTTTTAGTGATGAACTGTGACCCAGGAGGTGTAAGCTAAATAAATCCTTTCCTCCTCAGGTTGGTATTGGTCAGAATGTTTTGTCACAGTGATTGAAGCAAGCTAGAACATAAATTGGTACCAGGAGTGGGGTATTGCTGTGACAGACCTGACCTTGGTGTTTTAGGGAGGATTGGGGATATGATTGAAACTTTGGGCTAGGAAAGTTATTGAGCGCTTAGAGTCAGTTACTGTGGATCTTGGAACAGTTGTGCTAAAGGAGCTGTAGACAATGGAAGCCTGGCTTGTGAAACTTCAAAGGGAAGCAGAGACCATCAGAGCTGTTTGTTTGATATTTTAAATTGAGACTCTATGAGTTCTGGTTGGCTGGGACCGAAGAATCAGCTGTGATTGAGAAGAAACCAGATCCTTCAGTGAAACATTTGTTTTACTGGGACAATTGATGCTGGTTAGCTGGGGCTGAGAAATGAGCTGTATGTAATAAAAGACCAGCATCACTATGGTGAAATCCTCTGGGAAGAAGCTCCTCAGAGTCAGCACACAGAAGCTGTGATCCAGTGGGGGCCTGAGCCTCCATCTCAAGCTGAAAGTAAGACTTGGCAATGTGTAAGAGTCTCCTGCATGATTCTGGTGTTGAAAGTGTAAAAGGGGTCACAGAGAGCAGCTGAGGCTTGGCACTGTGAGGCCAGGAAAGGCCATTGGTGAAAGTGCAGCCTTGTTTGCAGTGAAGACCCCAGGATTGCAGGGGTCATGAAAAGAATCTGAGGCTTTGCATCAGGAGAGGTTAGAAGAGCCCATTGGTGAAGGTGAAGTCTCAGTTTCAGTGGAGATTACAGTTTTTTGGAGATGCAAGGACCATTGTACAACCACTAAGGGCAGCAGCAGATGTGGAATGGAGCTGGCCTGGGATTGCGAGATGAGCTGTGTGTGCTGTGGAGGCAGAGTCAGAGAAGGGGAGCTGCCGAGACCCTTCGGAACACAGAGGATCATGAGTAAACCCACAGGCCCAGCCTTGAGCTACCTTGCTGGACTTAGGTTTTGCTTAGGTGTGCTTGATTCTTTGAAATGAGACAGTACTTGTTTTGGATTTTATGGGAGCCCACAGTTGAGAGACTTTTAAGAGACTGTGAACTTTTAAGTGTTTTGATATTCTAAGGACTGTGAGGCTTTTAAGCTTGTACTGTCTTATGTTTTGATATTAATCTTAACATATTTTGGGGACAAGAAATGAAAAGGTTGTGGCTCAATAGTGATATATTCTGTGTGTCAGCAGCTGTGTCAAGTTGACTGAATGGCATTAGTATCAACTTGACACAGCTCGGTTGAGAGAGCCTCAATTGGAGAATTGCTTCTGTTGGATTGTTCTGTGGCCATGTCTACAGGGTATTTTCTTGATTGTTGAATGGTGTGTGAGGACCCAGCTCACTGTGGGCTGTGCCACCACTGGGCAGGTTGTTGTAAAGGAAAATAGGCTGATCATGGGCCAGGGGAGCAGGCCAGTAAACAGGCTATGGAGGTAGCCTGTGCTCCAGCTTTCCTGCCCTGAGTTTCTAACTTGGGCTCCCTTAGTAATAAACTGTGACCCAGGAGATGTAAGCTAAATAAATCCTTTCCTCCCCAAGTTGGTATTAGTCAGAATGTTTTGTCACAGCGATTGAAAGCAAACTAGAACAGCCTCACAATGGGCATTGTATTGCAACACACGTGCACCATCTAGTTAGCTCTATCCAGGGAGTGGAGGAGGAAGAATCTCGGGAAGGACCTGAAGAGAAGACAAGTCAGATTATGAGGGAAAGAACATTGGTTGTACACCCAAGTGGGTGAGGTGATCTTGCTAGGTTTCATTGTGCCCTGTGTGGACAATAAGATGAGTAGTGCGTGTCTGAGTGGCTTCACTTGCCCTGTCTGGCACTTCCACTGTCATTAGAGGATCTGTTAGGAGGGGAATGGTGGGTCAGCAACTCCAAGAGGCCTGGATGTCATGCACAGCAAACACTCTGCAGGACTGCAGGCACCAGAGACCAGTGCATAGCAGGGCGGACAGTGGCCTCCGTGGAGCTCCAATGTGTCTGTCCTAAATATGGCATTGTTATTGCCTTTACAGAACTAGAAAAAAAATGTGAAGAAGCTTTTCTAAACAAGAAAATTGGTTTTGTTGTTAACTTATGCAGTGACTTCAATAGAAATTGTAGTAATTTATTTCTAAAAGCAAAATCTTGGGCAGAGTGTTTCTAGGGGAAGAGACAGGGTGCAGCGACAAATGAGAGAAGACTCAGTGGCATGGTAGAAGAGGCCTCAGCAAAATAGGTTTACAGACTGTTTCACTGCTTGTAGCTGTGCTCACATCCTTAATTGCTCCTTAATTTCGTTATGCAGGATATAAAAATTAAAGACAATAAATACTCAAAACTGTAGGTTTTATTTGAAATAGAAAAGGTGTTTCTAATTTCCATGGAGCTAGATTATTCTTATTGTGGTAAAGGTCTTGTTTATATCTTTTCGTCTTTAGGTCTCAGGGTCTCTCATATTACACCCAGCACTTGTAAAGCTACATTTCATTGCTGCTTTTATTTTCATTTCTCTGCTTACAAATTTGAATGCCTGTTCAAGTGTTTATTGTTCTTCTGGGGTTTTCTTTCCTGTTAATTGTATTTGGTGACTCCCTTTTACACTTTTCCTTTGGGATAGGATTGAAGTTGCTTAGATTAATGTCTAGAGTAGGCAAGATATTACAAACACATTTTTAATATTCTTTTAATGTTCTTAAGTTTACACATAACATCCTTTTTACAAATTATCTTTCAAATTGATTTTTGTGGCTTTCATTCAGTATATTGTTCTCCTTTAAGAACATATATTTATTGATTCTTTGAGAATTTTATACAATGCATTTTGATCATATTCACCCCTCACTCTTCCCCCAACTCCTCCTGTATCCTTCTACCTTTCAACCCCCCAAATTTGTGTCCTTTTTTCTTATGTCTTTTTGAATTGAAAAGAAGCTTAATTTTCTTTCTTTTGAGATGGTGCGTACTAAACCCAGGGTCTTGTGCATACTAAACAAGTGCTCTACCACTGAGCAGCACCCAGCCTGAAAAGCGTAGTTTTCATTGTCTAATTAGTCAATTCTTTGCCTTTTGTGCCTTTCAGTTTAAGAAATCTTTCCCATCTGTAGGTTATATAGATATTTTACATTTTCTTTTATTAGACTCCTGCATTTAAATAATTGATCTAGCTTAAGTCTACTGAGCAGGATTACAGCTTCATTTTCTTTTCTTTTTTTTTTTTTATCATCTTTGTATTTCTAGAGCTTAACCAGTACATTAGTGCTCTGTACTAAACTAGGAAAGAAATTGAAGTTTACATCAAGTTAGAAAGTGAGTGTGTATATGTATAAATCCTGTGGACTTTTCCCTCTGACTCAGGAGAATGATGATTAGTATTATGGACAAAACCCTTGCTTCCCAACTATGCTCAAACATTGATTGATGGTGTGTGTGTAGGGCAGGCTGGTAAGGGGGAGGACACATTCAAGAAAATGCTCATTCACTGAAAATTGCTCAAATATTCTCTTTTCAACTAAGTTTTATTGAGGCAGGTTGTGGTAAAATCAAGAAAGCATTAAGATTATATAATGGCTGGTACCAAAATGGTGATCACCAATAGGATGAACATCTTACATATGTAATATTGAAGTATTCTGACAGGATATTAACCATGGAAACAAACAAATGACTATTGCAGCTAAATGATAACACGAACTAAAGATGTATGTCAATTATAGGTGTTATTAGCTGTATTGGGGCTCATACAGTAAATAATTCCTCATGTTTCTATATGACACCCATTCTAGTGGCTGCAGTACAACTCAATGAACTATTGGTTTTAAGAAGTCAATTAATGAAAAATTCCTTTGACTTCCTGCAAAAATCCCTGCCTCTCAATATGACCCGAAATCAGAGGGTTAACCAGCTTTGAAGAATGTTACCTGCTGTAAACTTTTAGTTCAGAAAAGTTTGGGGGCACCTTTATGGTTCTTCAACTTGATTTATGAGTTTCCGTTTCTTGCTGGCTGTAGGGAACAGGTGCCGGTAGGTGGAGCTCTTTCTCAATATTTGTTCTGACTTTACTAAGCTGGGCACTCATTTCTTTTTCAACCTTTCTTTTCTACAGTAGCTTCGTTCTAACTACAGCATCTGAAATTAGCATCGAATGTATGTTTAAAATGAGTCCCCACTGCCCCTGAGATTAATGGAATAGTTGTAGTGGTCTGATCAAATTCTAAGGGCTTCCCCACCACTTTGATTATCTGCATCAAAAACCCTAAATAACTATGAAGCTGTGCCCAAGTCCAAGATCAAACATTGTATCTTTTGCTCTTAGCTCTAGTCATGCATGCTAAATGACCTAGCTTTTGGCTCTTGTGTTATATGGTCTATATTGCTACATACCTCAGGTATACCAATAATTTTAAGAATGGGGTTTGAGAACTGTAAACGTATTTGATTATAAATAGGCAAGTAGCAAAAGAGTTTTTCCTGGTATGGATAATCTATGTAGTACCACATCTACAGGCCTGTCAACCTGGAATTATGCATTAAAACAGAATTAAAAGAAAGAAGTATCTAGAGATGAATTATAAAATAGGCATTCATGAAATAATGAGCCAATTCCTGGACTTAGTAGGATTTTAAGTTTTTGTAAAAGTTACTAGTATAATTTTTCGTATAAAATTTCATCCAGTCTCTGCTATACTTCAGAGTACAGCTTAGATAGATTCATTAATACACATTAAAACTCCTTAAATCTTACATATGGAAATCCACAGAAGAGTAATGATATCATTCCTTTAGTAACTCTTCAGTTTTGTGCATGAATAAAATTTTTTTATAGCTGAAGTGTTGAGCAGCTGGGCTCACAGTTGTGAGCATAGAGAAATAATAGGCTCTTTTGCATTTCTCCTTTTCTATCATTCCCCAAAGCCTTGCTGCTGTTTGACTTCTGGGCCATCCAGAAAACAGATTTAAATTATGTAGTATTTTTCTATTGTTAGCCGTGGAACATGATGATTGGACAGAAATAATATCAGGGTCTGGTGGACCAGGCATAGTAGAGTGTCTACTAATATCAAAGTGATGAGAGATAATGAGGAGAGGATGCTGTTATAATCTACTGATATTTCCAGTATTAGGAAGACTAGGGGCTACTATGACAATTGAATGAGTATTGTCTATTCATCATGTTTCAAGTCTAGTAGTAGGAGATGCAAATAAATTTAATTCTACAAGTAGTTGTTAAGTATTCAATAAATAACGATAGGAGCAGGGCACAGGGATTTGAAGAAACAGATTTTTCCTTCATAGAGGGCACAGAAATGTATAAAAAGAACATAGTTGTGAAATATTGTAATGTACTAAAATTAAGATATCAGCCGGGCATGGTGGTGCATGCCTTTAATCCTAGCACTCGGGAGGCAGAGGCAGGTAGAGCTCCGTGAGTTCAAGACCAGCCTGGTCTACAGAGTGAGTTCCAGGCAGCTGGAGCTTCAGGGAGACCCTGTCTCAAAAAGATAAAAAAATAAAATAAAGATATATGTGACACGTAAATGCCTCATTTCCTTGACCCTTGGCACCCTTATATGTTCTCTCTTATTTAATCATGATCCCTTACCTCCAAACTAATGTGATAGAGCTATTTTAAGACATGTTTTAAAAATAATTTAATTTTCCAGGTGGCTGGGGACTTGCTCGTATGAACTTATAGCAATGGTGATAGTATACACAAGATCCATGAAGACTCAAATCAGACAGAAACCCAGCATAGAACTGGAGAAATGGGCAGGAGGCCTCAACCTTAGCTGGGGAACCATTGGCAGCTGATCATTGCTGGTTGAAGGAATTTATCTTCTTTAAGGGAGTGACACTAGATAGGTTGACCAGGCTCCAGTGGATGAACTCACAATGAGGGACATTTGGGGACACAAACTTGACTTGAAAGGCCTTACTATAAATGACAGAATGCACGAAATCCTGTGGGGGGACTATGGGGTGGATGCAGATAGGGGAGAGGGGCCTAAATATGATTAAGATGTATGAAATGGAGAAAAATTCAATAAGATATATTATAAAATAAAAATAATTTAATTTTTAATGGAGGGGATGGGTCATGGTAGAGGGGTGTAAAAAGGAAAAAAAATCATTATATTCATATCTGGAGCTAAAACTAAATAAAAAGTATAAAAACTAATTTTATAGCTAAGTATAATAGTTTATAGGTGAGGTTTGGGAGCTTTTAGAAGAGCAATGGTCCCTTGATCATGTCTTGTTCTCTGTAATGCTCTTTTCTAGTGTCATATACCAGGACATACAGAGTCAAAGATGGGAGTTAGTAACCCCAAGATGCAATAGGGTTTGAACAATGTCCTCCATGTTTGAATCTCAGTGAAGTTATTCAGTGTAAATTTGTTAGTCAGGTATAAATCACACATGACTGAAATCCCAGCACTCAGGGGGCATAAGCATAAGAGTCGCTGCAAGTTCAAGGTCATCGTGGTCTACGTAGTGAGTTCCAGGTTAGTGAGGACTACATAGCAAGACCATGTCTCAAAGAGAGAAAGAAAGGCAAATACCTATTCCTGTCTTTTCCCCTTTGATGAATTAATCAGATTTTTGACATACGTGTTAGAATATGAGGTTTTTATTTTTTTATTTTGTATATCACAAGAAGTTCATTGCATTGATATGTCGGGAGGGCTGCAGAGAGGCTCAGGAATAGGTTTTTCTTGCTTATCCTGAAACTGCTGTTTCCAGAGACAATTCTCCCAGTGGGAGCTCCCAGCTGAGGATCCCGTTTGCTGAGTCATTGGCACTTGCTCACAGCTACTTGCAGCTGAGAGGCAAGCGGTGATGGTCCCCTTTGATCAGGCTTCTTTTGGGAACCTCTGTGGAGTATCACTGTAGCTATTCTTAATATTTCTCATTTTCTTCAACGCCATCTAGGGCAGTCTGTATATTTCAGCACCACTGTCGAAGGACAGCTCCTCAAACACCCTCCATGGCCGGCTGCATACTTCAGCACTGCCAAAGAGGGTAGCTTCCTCACTGAGTTTTTCTAGGGTGGGTTCATGCATGCAGTTCAGGATGATGGGTTCACCAAGGAAGTCAGCCTGGGAAACAGGTCTATTCTGAAGTCTCCTTCTAGCATCTTTGAGCTTCTGAGGCAGGACACCGGTCTTCCATGTCCTTGGTTTGGACTCAGCTCAGATGCTGTTTATGGGTTACTATGAAATGCTTGCAATTTCCTCGAAGGTAATATCTGAACTAACATTCCTCTTCACGTGCCTTCTGAGGAGGTCATGAGACCTGGAAGCAGTCCCAAGGATCACATATTTTTATAAACTGGGCCAACAGAATTAATATTTGGCAGGGTCCCTGCATTAGTTAGATGGAAGTAGTCACTTTTTGATTTTGGTGTGTGATTTCTGAGGTGTCTGCTCTCATGGACTTGGAGAGCAAGATTGGAAATTGGCTCCCCCCTGTGGCCCCCACCTTCAGTACAAAGAGACAGAAGAGGTGGTTTTTCTTAGGGGATTGTCTGAATCATTAGTTTTAGTCTCATCCACCCCGTCCATTCCTGGGGAAGATTTCCCTGTTTGATCATAGTTTAGCTGAGGAAATTAATTTTAATTAGTATTTTCTTACACAGCATAGTCTCAACTTAGAAAATAACATAACTATGCATAAATTTAACCATTTCATATCAAGAACTCTCCGACTACAAAATATTTAAGGCTAAAAAACCTCACAAGGTGAAAATAGTCAATCTCACAAAGTGCTGGCTGCAGATCCCTATACAATTACGCCTTGTAAACCTCAAATGAACAGGGAACTGTGTGAGATGTTGTAAAAAGAATAGTGTTTGCTCTGAGGCAATTCCCCTGTTCAACATCTACAGGCCATTAAAACTAGAGCTATTGGTAAGTGAAGGGAAGCAGCCTTACAAGCTAGTCTTTTATGTGTGTTTTGTCTGGATGGATGTAAATGCACTCATGCATGCAATGCCCACAGAGGCCAGAGGAGGGCATCCAACCCTCTGGAATTGGAGTTAGGGATGGCTGTTAGCCATCATGTAGGTGCTGGGAACTGAACTTGGGTACTCTTATTTAATCTCTGAGCCATCTCTCCAGCCCACAAAACACTCTTATTTTTTTTAAACCACTCTTTTAGAGAACCTCATAAGTCTGAGGCTTTGAGGATCCAGCACCCACTTTCCAAACGTCAGTTAAAAATTGGTACTCAAATAGTAGAGCAATGTGCATCTTCCATAGGCAGAAAAGAGATCATAGGAGAGAAGGGGAGGTGTTTACCCAAGTCTTATTCTTCTGAGAGAAGGTGAACCTCAGGGGTTCAAATGCTTTCACTTATATAGCATTTCAGTGTTTTTTTTTTTTTTTTTTCTTTTTTTCTTTTTGGTAAAGCAGAGAATTACTGTCCCTGTGAGCTTTCCTTGTATTGAAATAGCAGGAACCATTTCTGTATTCTATAAGACTCCAACATGTGTTTTTCCCTTTGAGGCAGTAATTGTGAGACCTGGGCTTTCTTTTGAACTCCATTGACCATTAGTGCAATAGGAATTAGACCTGACCAGCCAGCCACTGAATACAATTTTCTCATTGACCCACTTAGAAATAAATGAATTTTCTTTTGTTAAATTTGTTTTGTAACCTGAAACAACCTCCCTTTTTCTTCTGTTTAAAACTATATCAATGGGGCTGGAAAGGCGGCCTAGCGGTTAAGTGCTCAGATTGCTCTTGCAGAGGACCCGGGTTTGATCCCCAGCACCCACATGGTGGCTGAGAACCATCTTTAACTCCAGTTCCAGGGGAATCTGACACCCTCTTCTGACCTCTGCAGCATTGCATGACACAGGTGCACAAACCTACATGCAGACAGTACATTCATACACATAAAAAAATAAAATAGGGGCTGGAGAGATGGCCTAGCAGTTAAGAGCGCCGACGCTCTTGCAGAGGACCCGGGTTCGATCCCCAGCACCCATATGGCGGCTGAGAACTGTCTGTAACTACTATTCCAGGAGAACTCCAGTTACAGGGGAATCTGAGACCCTCTTCTGACTTCCGAGGCATTGCACGACACGGGTACACAGACCTACATGCAGACAGTACATTCATACACATAAAACAAATAAATAATTAATTAAAAAAATAGAAAAATAAAGGCTACTCTTTAAAAAACTATATCAAGTAATTATATCAAAGTTATTAATATGTAAAATATATTGCTGTACATAAAATAATAAGGCTTTAAAAAATCCAATAAAATGGTGGCATTATCAGAGAACAAGTCTGCCCTGGGCTGTTTTCTAAAGCACACAAGGACACTAATTCCTTGCTTTACCAACAAAACCCCAAACCAACCAACCAACCAACCAACCAACCAACCAACCAACCAACCAACCAAACAACCAACCAACCAAGGACACATATGTGAATGCAAGCTTCTTACTTTATTAGAAGTTAATGGAAATTTTAGATTCTTTTGCATGGGAGACTCTGAGCTGTTTTTTAATGTATTCTTTGAGAATTTCATACATCTACAAAATGAAATAGGACCGTACACACCCATTTCTCCTCTCCAGTGCCTTCTGCCCCCAACACATTCTCAACTTCATGCTCTTAACTTATTAAAAAGTATTTTTTATTGATTCTTTGGGAATTTCATGCAATGTACTTTGATCACAGCGAGACTCCTTCCTGGACCCCCACCCCACTTTATCACTCCCCTACTGCATGCCCTGCGTCTTCATTATTATTTTTAACTTATCAAGTCTAATTTTTGTAGGTCTATCCTTTGGAGCTTGGTCAACCTGCCCAGCATCATACCTTTAGGGAAAACGGACTCTCCGTCACCCAGCAGCCGTCAGTTGTCAGTGGTTCCTCACTTAGGACTGGGGCTTCTTGCCCACCTCCCCCAGCCATGCAGGAGTTCTTTCTGGCTTAGGCTTGCACATACCTTATGCATGTTGTCACAAGTGCTGTGGGTTCATATGTACCTGACCTACTGTGTCTGGAACAGTTTCCTTGTATCCACCAGCTCTGGCTTTTAGACTCTTTCTATCCCCTCTTCACAATGATCCCTGAACCTTGGAGGCAGAGGGTATGATAGGTGTCCCACTTAAGGCTCAGCACTCCATTGTCTTCTAAGCGAATTGCTCTTTTTTTTTTTTTTTAAAGAACTAAGTCCAATTAGTGCTGCATGGATGTGGGGCATCCACCTGAGGATGGGCAACCAACCAGTGGCCACACCTCCAAAGGAAAACAATTCTCCTCCCTGCAAAGCTATTAATTACCCACAGACCCTCAGTAACGGGGGGTGGGGCCTTGTGATCTCCTCCCCATTCCATATTAGTATTTTCACCTGTGTAGATAACCACAGCTGCTGCCAGTTCATAAGTACAGCAGCCATGTAATGTGCAGAAGGCAGCAAGCAGTTCATAGTTCTCCCTATCCTCCAGCCAAAATGAAAATAGTGTTTAAGTTACCCACCTGGGACAATTGACACTCCTTGTGCCATGTTTATTGTGGGGTTTTATACATTCTTTCACATAGCAGTCACACAAACACAATTTGAGAGCATAACTCCAGCTCAGTCCTGAGGTGCACTCCTTTGTCTTTTGCCTTTGAGGTTGAATACTCCATTTACGTGGTTAATATGAGTGTTCCAGCTCACATCTTTGCACTGTTAAACCATATGGCAGTAGCACATGTGTGTTCCTGAGCTTTATTTTAAATCATTTGGCCTTTAAATCCTTGAATGTTCTCCTTGACTTGCTGCCGTTGCTTCTGGATTTCGTTGAGTTATTTATATGCCTAGTTTAGGTCCCTGCTCTGTCTTCCCTTCTGAGATTAGTACTGCTTCCCAAGTTTAGTTCTCTCTCTCTCTCTCTCTCTCTCTCTCTCTCTCTCTCTCTCTTTCCCCCCTCTCTCCATACATCCTTAGCCACTGAACAGCAGCTGATCCCTGCTGCCAAGAGTCTACTTTTCAGCACAGCTGACCCTAAATAACATCCCACACAGTCTGGCTCATGTCCCATGAGTAGGGCTAAGGGTGAATTAGCTCTCTGTACAAGGAGGTTGACACAGAAATAACAGTGATTGCATGCTTCTGTAATGCTTTTCAAGCCCTATTTCTCTCAATATGTCCTGGAGCATTGAACTATACTAACTTTTCTATCATGTTTCCAATTAGAATACTGTTCTCAACCAAACATTAGTCTGTGATAGTTTTAAATTACCATTTATGATTCACAGTGATTTGATATTCACAAAATTCCAGCCATCTTAATATGCTCTGGAATGGGAGGTTGATTGGGAGTCATTTCATGAGTGGAGGAGAGCAATTTAAAATTGTTAGAACATTTCACATATCTTAGCACTTGGTTTAGGATGGTTTGGTGCCTGCTTAATATAGAAGAATTTGAAATTGCATGGAGAAATCTGAAATTGCTGGGCAGTGAAATTTCAATCAAGGGCTCTATATCAGAGAGGAATTCCCCAATAAGTAGGTAGTCAGTTTTTGGACACTTTGCCCCTGCCTTTTACCTTGTTTGGCCATTTTGTGTACATTTCCAGCCAATATTTAACTTGACTTCCAGTTGCAAAAAGTCCCTTGTCATCTACTCTCAATTTCATACCTCAGTTCTTTCTCTACTTTTTATTTATCCCAGAAGCAGAAAAAGTTACCATCTAAATAGTTTTGACAAAACAAACTCTTTTTTTTCCAAACTACTGAATAATTATATATTTTCCTGACAATCTGAGGCCTATTTTTTTGGTGCCATGTTAAGCATCACTACAAGTTGTTGACACCACCCCAAGGAATCAAAGCAGTACTAACTTTGTGAGGTTTTCTTTGTCTTATACATTATGAAATATTATGATTTCTGTTTTAAGGTTTTCCCCAATGCCTTTAAGATTCCAAACAGGTTTATACCATGTGGAGGGTACATCTCCATGTACTAAACTGAGAGTAGAAAAGCCTTTCAGACATGAATTCATAACTTAAAAAAGCTATCTCCTTGTCAGCTTATTTCCACGTGGTATGTTAAGACACACCCTGGTCCCCAGTAGCGATATCACGATCTTTGATATCACACTAAAATTAACGAGGACACTCTGGGGCCATCTCCTTTCTCTTGCATTTTTCTTTCCTAATTTTATCAGTGGTCCCTTTGACTGAGTTCCCACTACTCTAAAATAGCCTCTTGTTTTCTGAATGTAGCCTCTCTGCCTGGTAATTGTCATCTCAGTCTATTTTTGCACTCATCTTCTGCGGCTCTGATTCCTGTTAATGTATTGATGAGTGCTAATATTTTAAGCTACAGCCTAGACCAATATACAGCCCACATGTTCTTTTTATTTTTTAATTATTTATTTTTTCAGTGGTGGTGATCGAACCTAGGGCTAACACTTTCTAGGTGTCTTAGTTTCTTTCTTATTACTGTGATTAAAAACAGCGACCAAAATCAACGTGGAGAGGAAAGGGTTTATTTTATCTTATATCTCCCAGGTCATCACTTCACTGATGGAAGTCATGGTAGAAAGTCAGGGCAGGAACCTGGAGGATGAAGCACAGTCTGTGGAGGAATGCTGCTTACTGGCTTGTTTCTCTGGTTCATGTTCAACCTGCTTTCTTTCTTTCTTTCTTTCTTTCTTTCTTTCTTTCTTTCTTTCTTTCTTTCTTTCTTTCTTTCTTTCTTTTTTATAAAAGGAAGAGTTTATTTGACCTTACAATTGATGGACAGTTCCAGGGAATTAGAGTCCATTGTGGCGGGAGGTATGGTGGCTGGGGCTGGAGCAGAAAGTCAAGGTTCACATCTCCAATGAGCGCAGGAAGCTAGAGAGAGAGAGAGAGACTGGAGACTGGCAAGGCTTGTTAAACTCACTAAGCCCGCCCCCAGTGATGTACTTCCTCCAGCATGGCCACACCTTTTAAGATCTCCTAAAACAGTGCCATCAGCTGGGGACAAAAATGTCTGAATACTTAAAGCCTATGGGGGGGACATGCTTATTCAAACCACCACATTCCACTCCCTGACCCCCATAGGCTCCTGACCATATAAAATGCAAAATGCATTTCGTCCAACCTTAAAAGTCCCCATAGTCTTTACAGTCTCAGTTGTATTCAAAAGTCTATAGTCCAAAATTCTCTTCTGAGACACAGCCAATCCTCTAAAGTGTCAAGCTCCTGTGGGAAATCAAAAGACAAATTACATACTCCAGTAACATACAGTGGAACCAAATACACATTATCATCCAAAAGGTAGGAAATAGAGGGATATTGAGGAAATACTGGACCAAAAACAAGACCAAAAACCAGCAGGAGGAGGAAAAAACACCAAGTGCACAGTAGCTCCATGTCCAACTTCTGGGACTTGACTCCAAAGGGCTTAGATGGCTCTAGCTCTTCCAGCTTTGTCTTGCTAACTACATCTTTTCCTTAGGCAGGTACCACTTCCCTGAGTGCAGCACTCCTTGGCAAAAATATCTCACAGACCTCTGGCATTCTAATATGCTCCTCTTGGCGGGGTTCCCTGATGCAACCAGGCTCACATTCCACAGCTTCATGCAATGCCTCTATAGGGCCTGTTTTTATTCATGGATGCCCCTGATGCACTCTTGTGGCCCTGTGGCTCTCTGAAATGTGGAAGAACTGATGACCCCTTTCACTCTTGCATCCTTTTAGCCTCTAAAGCCAGCATCACGTGAATGAAATTGCAGAGTTTGGCTGCAAGTTCAGGATGGACCCTGGCCCACTTCAACTACATTGGCAACTTTTCTTTGCCCTTTCAGTATTTTCCTTTCAAACGTTTGAGGATTACTTGGGTGTGGTCTTGCCCTGAAAGGTACTGTTTCTGTTGTTTATTTCTAAATCTCGAGGCCCCTCCTTAATCACTTTAATTCCACCTTTCCCACTGTTTACTTATAAATATCTAAGCCTCTCCTTAACCACTTTAACCTCTTTATCAAAGGGCGCCGCTCCTTCAGGATGTGTCTTGGCTCCATTAATCTTCCTAGTGCACTTTTCAGATCCAAAACTGCACATTCTGCATTTCTTTCTGCCCCATCTGCTCTTTTTCAGTGAAGATCTGCACAATATTCACCATTAATAGCCATGCCCCCATCTTCTATGTTAGGCTGTCTTGAAATAGCCTCCACCAAAGACATTAGTCCTTTTCTTTTCTTTTTTTTTTTTTTTTTGAGACAGGGTCTCCCCGTAGCCCCGGCTGTCCTGGAACTCGCTCTGCAGACCAGGCTGGCCTTGAACTCACAGAGATCCGAGTGCCTCTGCCTCCCAAGTGCTAGGATTAAAGGCGTGCGCTAGTCCATTACTTTTCAACTCAGCATCAGGCAAGCATTTGGGCTGTGGGCAAACTGTGGCCAGACTCCTTGCCAAAATATCCCAGTTGCTGCCTAAGTATTTTCCTCTGAAACTACATTTTTTGCAGCAATGCTTTCTTCCAGGCTTCTACTAGAATGGCCCATTAAGATCTGCTTACAGCAGTCAACAGCCTTTCTAGCCCAAAGTTCCAAAGTCTTCCACATTTCTCCAAACACCGACATGGTCAGGTTCTTCACAGCCAACAGCCCACTCTCTGGTACCAAGTACTGTATTAGTCACTTTTTTTTTCTTTCTTTCTTTTCGTTTTGTCTTTTCGAGACAGGGTTTAGTCACTTTTCTATTGCCATGATAAAACCACCACGACCAAGGGAACTTATAAAAGGAAGAGTTTGAAGAGTTTATTTGAGCTTATGATTGACGGTTCCAGGGAATTAGATTCCACTGTGGTGGGAGGCATGGTGGCTGGGGCTGGAGCAGAAAGCCGAGGTTCACATCTCCAATGAGCACAAGAAGAGAGAGAGAGAGAGAGAGAGAGAGAGAGAGAGAGAGAGAGAGAGAGAGAGAGAAATCTGCTTTCTTATAGAACACATGATCACCATGCACAATGGACTGGGCCCTCTCACATCACTCAATAATTAAGAAAATGCCCCACAGACATGGCCACAGGTCACTCCAATGGAAGAAATTCCTCAACTGAGGTTTCCTCTACCCAGGTATGTCAAGCTGGCAGCTGAAGCTATCCAGCACACTGAGAAAGAGCTATACAACTGAATCATCTCCCCAGTCCCCACAAGTTTATTTTATTTTATTTTTTTGTGTAGAAGCAAGGGATTAATGCTTAGGAATGGCCTTTGACCCTGGCTCAGTTGCACAGTAGAGTGTGGAGGATTCTTGTGCCTTTCAATATCTCTGAGAGCTTTGCTTCCATGTGTCCTTCATTGCTGACCTTAGATAAGGCCTGCAGGGACCACTTGTGCTTTCTTATTTATTGAAAGACAGATCTCATAGTACGTTTTACTTATAAAATTGCTGTAATAGGGTAGGCACATATTGTTTATTAACTTGTTTCAAAGGCAATTTAAGAAAGCTCAAGTCTGATTAAATGATACAGAAATTGTGTTTCTGGAGAAAAGATCTCAGTCCATTAATTTTTAAAATCTTTGCTCTGTCCTCTGTCTTTTAAGCTGTGCTGCTCTTTATTATTTTATTATTTATTTATTTTGCCAACATGATGTTTTGAAGTCTCTGAATTTTCCCCTTGGGTACATTTCAGTCCCATTTCAGTCCCTCAACAATGTTTTTCAAAAGTTTATCATTTAGAAGTGCTAAGTGTTTTTCTTAGGATTGTAACTTTTGTTCCTGATTATCCAATGAATGCAAATGAGATATTTATCATGTGATTATGATTAAAATTTATGATTCTCAAAGATATATAGTGAAGAAACTCTTCCTCCAAAATGTTCTTGTATTTTTAAATTGTGACTGGACAGTTGTGAAGTGCTTTAGATAATCTTTTGTTTTTAGTGTATTCTCATTAAATCCCAGGAAGCTATGTCAAGACTTCTTCCTTTTAATGTTGAAGAAAATTTTAAGTGGCTCCAGTCAATGAATGTGTTTGAGGGCTCAACAAGCATTATGAAGGCTGCTGTTGGAAATTGATTCCTGATTATACTTTATTCTGAACCTTATGCAGATACTGCCCTAGTGGTCCTAGAGAGGAGCTTCGGGGAGCATGAGCCATGCTGTAATGAGATGAAGTATCATGGGAGTATCATTTATGTCAGAAGGCATCCTATCAATGAAGAATAATTTTATGGATGGATTTGATCAGATTTGATATAACATATTGGACTGGAGTTTGAGAAACTGCTCTGGGAGAATGGGGAGGCCATTCAGAGATTTAGAGTGCTATGCAGCATCTAGCTTTACCCAGGACAGGTAGGCTTCTGAGTCTTTTGGGAGAAACAGATACGAATGCACGGGAGTTTAGGTGAAGCTGTGTAGAATACTTAGGGCAGGAGAAGATTCCAGAAGGAAGGCAGATAAGGGAAAAATGGTATGTGTTTGTTTGGGGAAGGTAAGAGAAGCAGGGACTTCGCTGTCTTTTGTGTCTCTGTCTCTGTCTCTGTCTCTGTCTCTCTCTCTCTCTCTCTCTCTCTCTTTCTTTGTGTTATACCAGGATTCAGGAGGGATTCCACGTGTGAGCAGTGTGCTAAGCATTCGACATCAGGCCACCTTTTAATCCTCACAGTACGCACATACAAGGCAGGTATGATTTCCCCAATTTATACATGGGGTAACTGGGCCATAAGGAGGTTAGAGTGTGCTCAGAGTCACATGGCTAAGGAAGTGGGAGCTAGACTGCTGACCTGGGTTTAAAGGCTATGGTTTTAGACCATAAATTTAGAATGGTGATCTGTTGATCAATGTGAAGTGTCCTACACAGGTTTTCCCCTTCTTTCTTGACAATTCATTGAAGAATGCTTTCATTTCTTATCTGCTTATGCCTGGAGATGGTTGGTCACGCCTGGAGACCAGTGGTTTGTCTCTGGGAATTTCCCTTCAGTTGAGTCCAGTTTTAGGCTACCTGATCTGTGTTGTTCCTCAGATTTTGGGGAAAGGAGTCATCTTGCTGTTTGTAGCTCCCATCTGACAGTCTGAGTGACTTCCATTGAAAGGTAGCTTGCAAAACACCTGTCACTCCCCAGGAAGTTCAGGGAAGGTGGTGAGGATGCCTCACATGTGTCATTCTGTTAGTAACCGTGACTTCCCCTATGGATGCTTGATCCCCACACTGCTGTTTTTGCATTGGGCTAGCACCACAGAAAGCCAGCTCGCATCTGCAGCTCTTGATGGGTGAGGTCCTCAATAAGATGGTATGTCAGGGTGGACTCAGCCAACCTGGCTCCAGATCCGCCAGGCTGAAGGCAGCTCTGAGCTCTCCTTTGTGACTGATATTCTGCTGTCAGAGCTCCCTGGAGAGGAAAAGAGTCATTTGGAGAGATCAACTGATGTTCTTCTAATCAGTTCTGGTCCCTTCATTTCTCTGGGATTCTGTTTGGGAAGAGTCAGTAGGATGAGTATGTTTAGATGTTATATTAGTTAGGGTTCCCTGGAGAAACAGAACTGGCAGAAAGAATATGTATTAAAAGGAGATTTATTAAAAGGGGATTTATTGGGGCTGGAGAGATGGCTCAGTGGTTAAGAGCATTGACTGCTCTTGCAGAGGACCGGAGTTCAGAGCAGAGGACCGGGGTTTGATTCCCAGCACCCACATGGTGGCTAAAAATTGTCTTTAGTGCTGGGTGTGGTGGAGCATGCCTTTAATCCCAGCACTTGGGAAGGAGATGCAGGCAGATCTCTGTGAGTTCAAGGCCAGCTTGGTCTATAGAGTGAGCTCCAGGCCAGCTGGGACTAAAGGGAGACCCTGTCTCAAAAATATCCCCCAAAGGGGGGATTTATTAGATTGACTTATCTGATGCAAGGTAGTCCAACAATGGCTGTCTCACACTGGAGAGGCCAAGGACCTGGTAGTTGCTCAGTATATGAAACCAGATGTCTCAGGAGTTCCAATCTAACACTAGAGACACAGAGGATTCCTGCAGAGCTACTGGCCTTCAGTTTATGTTGGAAGCTGGGTCCTAATATTGGCAAAGGAATACAGCAGCAGCAGTGACACGGTAGATGCACTTGCCAGTGAGCATGAAGCACGTAAAGGCAGAGCTTTTTTCTTTCAGCTTTTATTTGAGCTGTCACCACTGGGCGCAGCACACATTTAGGGTGGATCTTCCCAATTCAAATATCTGATATAGAAAATCCCTAAACCAGGCATGATAGCACATGCAGTTAATCTCAGCATTTGGGAGGCTGAGGCAGGGGATCTCTGAGATTGAGGGCAGCCTGGTCTACATAGTGAGTTCCAGATCAGCTGTAGCTACAGGCAGACCCTGTCTGAAAAAATGAAAGAAAAGTAAAGAAAATCCCTCAAAGGAGTGTCTAGTGGCTTGATTTCAGATCCATTCAAGTTGGCAGCCAGGATCGACCACCCCACAGAGGCACCCATGCTTCTCTCAGGAGGGAGGGTGGTGTTGTGTGATTACTACCTCTCTGCCCTGGGCTTCTATTCTTCCCAAGTGCTAACCTTTGTGGACTTTGGCCTTTAGGCTGTGGGGCTATCAGGGTGTGGCCCAAGATATTTCTATGTCCACAGTGTGTGGGTTACTGTCATGTGCATACAGGAATCAGGGAAAATAATTACTATTTGTTGAATAAACAAATTGATAATTAGATGGAAAAACCAGTCATCGGGATTTATTAATATATGTTCTTGGAAATGGAAATCAAAGTAGAATAATAGGGAAGTTGAGCACTGAGGTTAAAGAAATCATCCATGCAACTGTACAAAGGCAGATGCTGGCACTGGCATGTGTCACAGAAGAGTTCTCAAGGCATTAATCAGACTCCAGAGTCATCTGGACCAAGAGTGGGTCACCACAGCATGTAGACTTGGCACACCCAGCACTGATTAAGAGCTACCTCAAGGGGCATAAGTTCTCCCGCTCTCCCACTTTCCATACATGGGGGCATGGCTACTCCTGCAGGATAACAGCAGCTGACTGGGAGATGGGCAGATGTTTGCCACAGAGAATGGAAGGGCACATGGGTTAGGTGTGCACAGAAGCCTTGAGACTGATTGTGTGGTCTACAGGTCAGCAGCGTCCGAGCCACCTGGCCATGGGTGATAAATGTACCTCTGATTTACAATCTCATAACACAAAGTAGAACTAGATCCCTCCAGGTGATGTTTAAAAGTACAACGAGGTTTTTGAAATGCTGTGGTTGGATTGCTGGAATTAGTTACAGTGAAAGACACAGATTTCTTCAAGCTTTGAAAAAAAAATTCCAGTCTTAGTTTCTTCTCCTGTGCTATGATAACTCAGACAAAAGCTACCTAAGGGTGAAAGAGTGTATTTTAGCTCACAGTTCAAGGTTAATGCATCATGGTGGGAAGTCAGGGAGGCAGGAGTTTGAAGCAGCTGTGCACTTAACACCCAGTCAAGAATCAGAGGGCAGTGAATGCAGCCATGCTGCCCAGCACCTTTATACTTTCCAGGACCCAGCCAGAGAATGGCTAGACAGATGGCTCCTGAGTAAGTGTGCTTGCTGTCCTTCCAGAGGACTAGAGTTTGGTTCCCAGTGTTCATGGCAGGTGGCTTGCAACTGCCTGTACCTCCATCTCCAGTGAATTGGATACCTTTCTTATGGCTTCTGCAGGTACCTGCACACATGTGGGATTCACAAAAGTACACAGACACATATATACATAAACATTTAGGGGCTGGAGAGATGGCCTAGCAGTTAAGAGCACGACTGCTCTTGCAGAGGACCTGGGTTTGATCCCCAGCACCTACATGGCGGCTGAGAACCATCTGTAACTCCAATTCCAGGAGAACTCCAGTTCCAGGAAAATCCGACACCACCTTCTGACCTCTGCGGCATTGCACGACATGGGTGCACAAACCTACATGCAGACAGTACATTCATACATATAGATAAAAACAAAACAAAACAAAATAAAGGTAAAAAAAAACATTTAAAAAAACCTTAAAAAAAATGAAGCAATCAAGCCAGTCTTCACACTATTCCCAGAGCCCAAGCTCCCAGAGGATTCTAGGCTCTGTCAACTTGACAGTTGACACTAACCATCACAACTCCCTACCAATTTATGCCTGTGGGTAGAAAATGTGCTGATTGTGCCTCCTCCCAGGAGTGCTGGTGGCAAGGGGATGGATGTCTTCTAAACAAATAAACCAATAACAAAATCACAAAATCTTCATCTTTGAATTGAAGTCACCAGAAAATCTGTTTGGATATTTAGAAAACAGAATATTAATATAGGAAGTTTTACTTATTCCAAGGCCGTACATTTGTGTGTGTGTGTGAGTGTGTGTCTTTACATAGGCAAATTTATTCAATTTTTACAATAGCCTCGAGGTCAGGACTTTTA
Source organism: Rhizomys pruinosus (assembly GCA_009823505.1). Classification (NCBI taxonomy): domain Eukaryota; kingdom Metazoa; phylum Chordata; class Mammalia; order Rodentia; family Spalacidae; genus Rhizomys; species Rhizomys pruinosus. The sequence continues at coordinate 109,601 of VZQC01003806.1, read as the reverse complement.
TAATCACCACTTTGCAAATTATCCATTTTGCAAATGAGAAGGTCAAAATATGGAGAAATATCTTGCTTTAGTTACCCAGTAGGTGGTGGAGCTTGGAATCTTTGAGATCTCAGCTCTCAGTGGTTCTTGCCCACTATTCTATACCCTCTGTGGAGGAGGGTAGAGGGTTATGGGAATTCTCCTAAGTTCAATACCTTGACTGCTGATGCACAGATTCAGTCTTGGATTTTACTACCCCCCTTTAAATGGCTTAACTTCAGGAACTAGTCCTCCACTTTACCGTTCTCCAAGATGGTGTCACTAATGTAGAGCCTGCTTGGAGCCTCTTTACACTGGGGCTGGAGACAGGTTCTGGGTCCACTGGGTCAGATGCTGGCAGCCACTGCTGTAGGCTGAAAGGAAGCGGCTTTGAACCTTGGAGGCTCCCAAGGGAGGCTGTCAGAAGAACTGAACAAGTGCCTGCCAAAAGGACTCCCTTGTCCCCTGTACTCTCAGAGAGCTCAAGCACAGCTTCCCATTCTGTCCCCCAGGGCCTCAGAAGGCAGATGCAGATGCTCTCCAGAACACCTGGGGGAAAAGGCCCTCTGAGTGTGTTGACATGAGTGATTTCCACGTGGACCAAACCGCCTTGCAGCTGGCGGGCTCAGCTGGACGCCTACAGGAAATCCAGGGGAGGATTCCACTGCCTCGCACTTTGAAGCAAGTCGAAGGGGAGCCTATCCTGCCACCTTGCTTTAATTAAGGGTGGCTGAGAGAGACTTTCTTCAAGAAAATGCCACGAGTGTCTCCGGGATTTTTGAAGTCTGCAGCTCATTTGCAGCATTAGTAAGAGCGATTTCATTCCACTGAGCAAATAGGCAGGCAGATGAAGAGCAGGGGTGACTTTTAATTTCACTTTAAGGAGATTATGAAAAGCAATATGGTAATGATCCCTGAGAGGCAGCAGCGAGTCAATGGACTCATTCTGAATGTCAGAGACTTTTGCTTATATTTAAATCTTATTATTTGTCTCTATTCTTCCACTGATAGTTGGTGCTGCCTTCGGGTGCTCCAGTCTCTGTGAGAAAAATGCAGCGGTGTCATTTCTTGGAGAACTGGTCACTTCAGAGGCTCTTCTGGGGCAAGACTGAAGAGCTTTCTTTAATGAGACCTTCTTGACGCCTTTGGGAAGTTAGCAGGGTGTGGCTTCGTGCTCTGGGCCCTGACTTGCCCACCTATTTGACTTTGAAGACAGCAATTTAGTGTACTTTTCAATTAGATTTCTGCTGCTTGGCTGAAGAGTCCGCATCCCTCCTGGGAACTTCTGCTTTCTCTGGTAGCTTTGGCCTTCTGTGTTCATCTCTGTTAGAGTGTGAGAAGGCCTTAATACTTTGGCTGGGGAGGAGAGCCCGTCTGCTAGCTTTGTAACTGGGCTGTCTGACCCTTCTGCTATTCCTGTTTCTTCCCGTCCTCCACTTGCTTTCTCAAGTTTGTTTGTTTGTTTTTAGATGGTCGAGGAAGAGGAAGGGGCCTGAATGTTCCATCTTTTGCTTCCCTTCAGGCTTCCCTGGAAGGGTATTGCTCCAGTTTTCTTCTTCCAAGGTTGCTTGAAGGAGAATAATGTAGTGGACTCGTATAATCCTGGGCTCTGCAGCGCTTTCTCATCATGAAGTGGTAGTGAGAATGACAGCATCTGTCACACAGATTCCCGAGGCTGCTCTGTTATGGCCTCTCCCAGGGGATGCCCAAAGGGCAGCCGGGAAAACAACCATTCTAAGTACTTAGAACAGGGTGACTGTATTATGAGGAACAGTCATTATGGATGAAAGAACTGAGTGGTCAGGTAGAGGGCCAGGAAATACTCATGAAAGAATAAGAAGTTTCTGCTGTCTCCATTTGGAGAGGCCAGGGGGAGAGAAGGCGGTGCTGTCAGAGTCCATGGTAGAGGGTCACACGTAGCTGTGTGCTCAGTGGGAGTGCGGAAAAAGGAGGGGATGGAACCTCTTCTATAGATGCCGTGTAACACAGAGTAGGGCAGAAATACACTGGGATTCTTCTCCTGCTTTCCATTTCTTATTTGTTCTTCTCTTGTTCGAATCTAGCTGGAAAGGAGCTGACAGGAAAGTCCCCAGGTGCTGATCTGTCTGCAAAGAATGCACCAGCATAGGATCCCAACACATAGTACTAACATGAGCCACATGAATAGTGTCTCCCTAAAGGACAGAAGCACCCCCTGTCCTCTGGATCATGTGTGTGCTTGCTGGTGTGTTTGTGAAACTGGCATAATTAATACGGGGGTCAGATTGTCTTAGTTGCTTCTTTAAGGCAGCTGCCAAGCCTGCTGCCTCTCTTGGTCACCTTCCATGACCTTCCTGTTCAAGTTCCTATTTATTTTTGTTTTCCACACTGCCTTCCCATCTTCCTGCTAATTTTGGCTACAAATTTCCTGCTAACTAGCTCAGATCTGGTCTGCCAATCTGAAGACAGTTCAATTTCATCTCAACTAATTTGGCCCTGGTTTCTCTCTCTACTTCCTAATCCCCTCCTTGGTCATTAGGAATCATTTTCTTTCATAAGGTAATTGAGATGCGGGGCATAATTTATCAGCTAACATGGCTATGTTAGGATTTCATATTAATGAAGATGCAGCGTTAAAGTAGTGATTCTAGTTTCTGTTAAATCAAAATTATGACCTCCAAGAACAAACTATATATTAATTCCCAAAATATGTTTAAGCATTCACATTTTCCTCTTAATTTTATATTACTTTAAAATATGTATACATACCTTCCACCCATATCTGGTGGTTACAATGTCTGAAAATAAGTGGTAGGCCAACTCTAGGGCCCCTTAAGAGATTCACATTATAACAGCACAGATGCTTTCAGATAAAAAGAAATATAACAATGTTATTCAGCTTGCATTTCAACTGGGGATTTGGTATTAGCATCCACAAATGAGGGAAACCATTTTTTTTTCTGGGACTGTTTAACTTCACTTAGCATAATATCTTCTAGTTCCATCCCATTTACCTGCAAATTACATGATGTCGTCTTTCTTTACTGCTGCATAGAACTCCATATTTTTGTTATCCACTCATCAGGTGAGGGGCATTTTGGTTGGTTCCAACTCTTCACTATTGTGAAAAGAGCTGCAATAAACGTAGATATGCATGTATCTTTGCAGTAGGATTAGTCTGGTCGGTATATACCCAGGAGTGGTATGACTGGATCAGATGGTAGGTTCATTTTGAGACTTTTAAGCATTCTCCACACTGCCTTCCATAGTGGTTGTATGAGTTTACATTCCCACCAGCAGTGGATGAGTGTTTCCCTTTCCTCACAACTTCTCCAGCATTTGGTGTCTTTTGTTTTCTTGATCTTAGCCAGTCTTATAGGAGTGAGATGATATCTTAGAGTGGTTTTAATTTGCATTTCCTTAATTATTAATGATGGTGAACAGTTTTTAAGATGTTTCTCAGCCATCTTTACTTCCTTACTACTCTTTACTACAACTTTTGAGTGAGTCATTTGTTTTCTTACTTCTTTGTTTTTTGAGTAGTATATATATATTCTGGACGTTAATGCTCTGTCGGATGTATCATTGACGAAGATTTCCTCCCATTCTGTGGGTTTTCTCTTCATGTCTTTGATTATTTCTTTTGCTGTATAGGAGCTTTGAGTTTGATGAGTTCCATTTGTCAACAGTTGACCTTAGTTCCTGTGAGGCTGCTGTTTGATTTAGAAAGTCTTTTCCTACACCTATGTCTTGTAGGTTGCTGCCAACTTTTTCTTCTATCACCTTCAGGATTTCAGGTTTCATATTGAGATCTTTGATCCACTTGGAGTTGATTTTTGTACAGGATGAGAGGCAGGGATTTAATTTTGTTCTTCTACAAATGTTGATCCAGTTTTGCCAACACCATTTGCTGAAGATGCTATCTTTCCTCCATTGAGCTTTTTTGGCACCTTTGTTGAATATGAGGTGGCTGAAGTTGTATGAGCTCAAGTTTGGATCTTCAATTTTGTTCCATTGGTCAACAGGTCTGTTTTTGTGCCAGTACCAGCTGTCTTTATGACTATAGCCCTGTAATATAGCTTGAAGCCTGGTAAAGTAATCCCCCCCCCCGTATTGGACTTTTCACTCAGGTTTGCTTTAGCTATTTGGGGTCTTTTGTTTTTCCATTTGAATTTAAGGATTTTTTCCGTCTGTGAAGAAGCTCATGGGGATTTTGATTGGGATTGCATTGAATCTCTATATTAATTTGGGTAGAATGGACATTTTTACTATATTAATTCTTCCAACCCATGAGCATGGGAGGTATTTCCATCTTTGATGTCGTCTTCAAATCTCCTTTAGGGGTTTAAAATTTTGGTGTAGAGGTCTTTGGTGTCTTTGGTTAGGTTTATTCCTAAGGTATTTTTTTTTGAGGCTATTGTGAGTGGGAAGGTCTTCTTATATTCCTTCTCCAGTTGCTTCTTGATGGTGTAAAGAAAGGCTACTGATTTCTCTGGGTTAATTTTGTTTCCCACCACTTTACTGAAACTTTTAATGGTTTCTAGGAGTTTTCTGGTTGAGTTTTTAGCATCCCTTAGGTAAACCATCAAATCATCTGCAAAAAGGGATAGTTTTATTTCCTCTTTTCCAATTAGTATTCCTTTAATTTCCTTTTCTTGCCTTATTGCCCTAGCAAGCATTTCAAGCACTATATTGAAGAGGCATGGCTATAGGGGGCAGCCTTGCTGGGTTCCCACCTTTAAGGAGAATGCTTCTAATTTTTCTCCATTTAGGATGATGTTGGCAGTGGGTTTGTTGTATATGGCTTTGATTATGTTGAGGAATGATCCCTCCAGTCCAGTTCCCTCTAGGACTTTGTATTGTTTACTCTCCATGTGTTCTGGTAGCTAGTAAGGCATATTCTTGTGTTCATATTGAATTTCATTGCAATGTAGTCTGATAGAATGCATGAAGTAATTTCAATTCTTTTGCATTTGTTAATATTTCTTTCGTGTCCCAGCATGTGGTCAGTTTTGGAGAATGTCCCATGAGGCACTTAGTAGAAAGTATATTCTCTGGTGTTTTGGTGGAATATTCTGTAGATGTCTGTGAGGTCTATTTGGTGTATTGTATTGTTCAGTTCTGGTGTCTCTCTGTTTATTTTTTGTCTGGTTGATCTATCCAAAGGGCTCAGTGGGATATTGAAGACCCCACTATTATTGTTCTGGGATTAATCTGTGTCTTGAGGTCCTGCAGAATTGTGTTTATAAAATTTGGTGCACCAGAGTTTGATGTATAAACATTTATGATTGTGAAATCTTCCTGGTTAATTATTCCATTGATAGGAATGTAATGGCCCGCTTTGTCTCTTCTGATTAATTTTACTCTGAGGTCTATTTTGTCTGTTAGAATAGCAACTCCTGCTTACTTTTCGGTACTATTTGCTTGGAATATTTTTTTCCATCCTTTCACTCTAAGGTGGTGTCTGTCTTTGAGGATGAGATGGGTTGCTTGTAGAGAATGTATAGATGGTGTATTAGTCACTTTTCTGTTGCTGTGATAAAACACCATGACCAAGGAACTTATAAAAGGAAGAGTTTATTTGAGCTTATGATTGATGGTTCCAGGGAATTAGAGTCCATTGTGGCGGGAGGCATGGCGGCTGGAGCTGGAGCAGCAAGCCGAGGGTCACATCTCCCAATGAGCACAGGAAGCAGAGAGAGAGCAACTGGAGACCACAAGGTTTGTTAAACTCACTAAGCCTGCCCCCAGTGACATACTTCCTCTAGCATGGCCACGCCTTCTAAGACCTCCAAAAACAGTGCCACCAGCTGGAGACAAAATGTCTGAATACTTAAAGCCTATGGGGGACTCTCATTCAAACCACCACATTCCACTCCCTGGCCCCCATGGGCTCCTGACCATATAAAATGCAAAATGCATTTAGTCCAACCTTAAAAGTCCCCATAGTCTTTACCAGTTTCAATGCCATTCAAAAGTCTACAGCCCAAAGTCTCTTCTGAGACTCAGGCCAATCTCCTAACTGTAAGCTCCTGT
>VZQC01003806.1:49237-102684 GCA_009823505.1 Rhizomys pruinosus | reverse complement strand
TCCTCTGGAACTACATTTTTTGCAGCAATGTTTTCTTCCAGGCTTCTACTAGAATGGCCCCTTAAGCTCTGCTTACAGTAGTCAACAGCTTTTCTAGCCCAAAGTTCCAAAGTCTTCCACATTTCTCCAAACATCCACATGGTCAGGTTCTTCACAGCCAACAGCCCACTCTCTGGTACCAAATAACTGTATTAGTCAATTTTCTGTTGCTGTGATAAAACACCATGACCAAGGAACTTATAAAAGGAAGAGTTTATTTGAGCTTATGATTGACGGTTCCAGGGAATTAGAGTCCATTGTGGCAGGAGGCATGGCGGCTGGAGCTGGAGCAGCAAGCTGAGGGTCACATCTTGCAATGAGCACAGGAAGCAGAGAGAGAGAGACTGGAGACTACAAGGCTTGTTAAACTCACTAAGCCTGCCCCCAGTGACATACTTCCTCTAGCATGGCCACACCTTCTAAGACCTCCAAAAACAGTGCCACCAGTTGGAGACAAAATGTCTGAATACTTAAAGCCTCTGGGGGACACTCATTCAAACCTCCACAGATGGATTCTGTTTCCTAATCCATTCTCCCAATCTATGCCTTTTGATTGGGGAGTTAAGACCATCAATATTTAAGGTTATTATTGAGAGATGTGTATTGCTTCCTTTCACCTTATTTTTTGTTTGCATTCTTAGTCTAGGTTTGTATTTACTGTTATGCTTTTGTTAGTTTCTTTCTTTAGTTGCTTGGGGTTAGTTGCTCCTTTCCTCTGTTCTTTGAATTGCTTCAAGTATTTTCTGAAGTGTTGGTTTTTTTCACATGTATTCTTTTTTTTTTTTTAAAGCAATTTCTTTTTAAAAATTTTAAAAAACATTATTTATTTTTGTATGTATATGAATGTACTGTCTGCATGCAGGTGCACCCGTGTTGTCGTGCAGTGCTGAGGAGGTCAGAAGAGGGCATCGGATTCCCCTGGAGCTGGAGTTAAAGATGGTTCTCAGCCACCACGTGGGTGCTGGGGATCGAATCCGGGTCCTCTGCAAGAGCAGTCGGAGCTCTTAACCTCTAGGCTATCTCTCCAGCCCCTCACATGTATTCTTTAATTTTATTTATGTCATGGAAGATTTTTCTTTTTCCTTCAACTATAATTGACATTTTTGCTGGGTATAGTGATATGGCTTGACATCTAACATCATTTTGGCACTGGGAATACTTTGGTCCATGTTCTTTTGGCTTTCATCATTTGCACTGAGAAGTCATCTGTGATTCTGATGGGTTTCCCCTTATATGTAACTTGTTTTTCTCTTGTGACTTGCAGTATTTTGTCTTTGTTTTCAGCATCTAGCATTTTAACTATCATATGGGGTGGGGATTTCTTTTCTGGTCTTATCTATTTGGTGTTCTATGTGCTTCTTGTATTTGTATGGGTTTCTCTTTTTTCAGTTTTGGGAAATTTTCTTCAGTTATCCTGTTGAAGATCTGATCAATACCATTGTCTTGGGATTTTTCTCCCTCCTCTATCCCTGTGATGTGGAGGTTTGGTCTTTTTATAGCATCCCACATTTCCTGGTTGTACCACTCTTTTGTTTTTAAAAATTTTTCATAGTCTTTACTTGAGGATTCTAGTTGCATCATGTTATCCTGCAGGTCTGATATTTTGTTCTGCTTCATCCATTCTGCTTCTGAGGCTTTCTCCCATCCTTTTCTGTTGATTGGATGAATGTTCAATTTTCTTTTTTCTTTTTTTTTTTTTTTTTTTTTTTTTTTTTTTTTTTTTTTTTTTTTTTTTTTTTTTTTTTTTTTTTTTTTTTTTTTTTTTTTTTTTTTTTTTTTTTGGTCTTTTCAAGCTCCTTGCTTCACTGGTCGGTTTCTTTTTTCCTTTTAGCCTCGGATCTTTTCAGTGTTTTCACTTCCTTCCAGAGTTTATCATTCTCTCCCTCTAGTTCTTTCCAGAGTTTGTCATTCTCTCCCTTTAGTTCTTTCTGGAGTTTATCATTCTTTCCTTTTAGTTCCTTCCTGAGTTTTTCATTCTCTCCCCTTAGTTCTCTGATTTTTCTTTATATTCCTTGATTTCTTTGAATATGTGTACAATTGTTCTTCTAAGGTCTGTGTCTTGGTTTCCTTCCAGGGAAATCTCATAGGAATCCTCTATAGGACTGGTAGAGTTTGGTGTGGATTTATTATGAGCTTTACTTATGTTGTTTTTTCATTGTGTCTTTGGCATGTGTGTTTGTTTGGTTGTTTGTTTGGATTCTGGTGCTAATCTCAGATGTTTATATGGAGGACTGGTTGGTCACTCACTCTGCTTCTTGCCAGCTTGTTCCTCTATTTTGGCTGCACTGCCTAGAATTATTAACACTGTGCCTGCTGGATCATCCCCACCACAGCACCAACAGCTTGAGGTCTGGGGGTTGCTCCTTTAGCCCATGAGCTGGTACCCTGTCCTTTCAGGGGGCTGAAAGGTAGGTCCGCCTCACCTGACCTGGCTGCCTTGCTGGTGTCTTGCTGTCTGGCTGCTTCTTTAGTTCCCACACACGATATTACCTGAAGTGGGAGGTCTGTGCCTGCCCCTAACCCACAGGGGCATGGGGCTGCAAGGCAGCCACCAAGCTGGTGTCTCACTGTCTGAGTGCCTCTCTCAAGGAGATGGTATTTCACATGGAAAGTTTAATTTGTTTCAGAACCCATGAGTCTGCCACCTATAGAAAACATTATGAGTTAGTTCCTTTGATTTCCCCTTAGCCAGCTCTGCAAATATTCTAGAAACATTATTAGTTATCTTCCTGTATCAGAAGACAAAAATGTAATCCAGTCCTCAAGTCCCCATTTCTAAACATTTCCTCCCAGTAGTTTATCTTTGAAAAGCCATTTTAAAACAATAACAGATGAAAAGGAAATATACTATTAGTATACCAGCTTAGGTCATATGCCTCATAATTTGCATTTTTTTAGGCCTTATAGGTCAGAGTGGAAGACACAGAGCCTAGGTACAGTTACTATCCCCAGAATATATAAGGGTTGGATGGTTAAAGAATGGGATCTCATTTCATGGCAATGATTCAGATTAGTGGGGGTGCCTCATTAGAGAAGGTGTGTATTAGTTAGCCTGCTACAATTATCGAGTAGGAAAAGACTCAGTAATATAATTTAGCTTAGGCAGTGCCAAGACCATGATTGCTCCCATACCTTGAGTCTTTATGAGGGCTCTTTGCAGTTGACTGTGTTCTGTTTCCAATTGTCTTTATAAGTTGGCCCTTGCTTATCACTGAATAGTCCTAAGTCCACTCAAGTCTTCACTCTCAAGGACTCTGTTTCAATTGGTCTTTGGTGAGGTTCAAGAACTGATATTCTTTAGAAAATCTCTAGGGGAACCTAATGTATATCCAGGATTTGGTACTACTGCTCTAATGGAAATATCCAGGGTATTAGCTACTTTTCTCTTCGCTGTGACAAAGTGCTTGGCAAGAAGCACCTTAAGGAAGGAAAGATTTATTCTGCCTTCCAGTTGGCATATATAGTGTCCATCATGGTGGCAAAGCATGGCAGTGGGAAAGCTGGCTCTGTAGTCATGATGTCTCTGTAGTCAGGGAGCAGAGGATAAATATCAAGGCTTGGGCTGGAGAGATGGCCTAGTGGTTAAGAGCACCGACTGCTCTTGCAGAGGACCTGGGTTCGATCCCCAGCACCCACATGGAGGCTGAGAACCATCTTTAACTCCAGTTCCAGGGGAATCTGACGTCCTCTCCTGACCTCTGGCATTGCAAGACACTGGGTGCACAAACCTACAATGCAAGACAATACATGCAATACGCAAAGTAAATATGTAATATATATATATATTATATATTTTTTTTTTTTTTTTTTCGAGACAGGGTCTCCCTGTAGCCCCAGCTGTCCTGGAACTCACTACAAAGATCCGCCTGCCTCTGCCTCCCAAGTGCTAGGATTAAAGGCGTGCGCCACCACGCCCGGCCTAAATAAATATTAAAAATATCAAGGCTTGCCCATTGTGACCCGCTTCATCCAGCAAGGCTTCATTTCCTTTTTTTTTTAAGTTTTATTTATTTTCTATGTGTATGAATGTTCTGTCTGCATGTAGGTTTGTGCACTCGTGTCGTGCAATGCCATGGAGGTCAGAAGAAGGTCTTGGATTCCCCTGGAACTGGAGTTCTCTTAGAATTGGTTAAGAGCAGTCGGTGTTCTTAACCACTAGGCTATCTCTCCAGCCCCAAGGCTTCATTTCCTAACGGTTTGCACAAACACCAGAGTGTTCAAACACGAGTCTGTGGTGGAGAATTCACATTCAGACCACAACATGCAGAAGCTGAACACTCTTGGGTCTGAGCCATGATGATTACAGGGGTTTATAAGGAGGACCCATGGATTTAACTTGGTTCAAATTGTTCTCACTTTTCTTTTAGTCTTTTTATATTTATTTATTTATTTATTTATTTATTTATTTATTTATTTATTCATTTTTTGATTTGACCATTAAGTACACATAGGCAATAAACATAAGGAGTGTCCATGTAAACCCAATTGGTTAACATCTGAATACAATTTTTGTACAGCCCAGGGTCCCCAAGTCCAGTTGAAGAGGTTTGCTTACACAAACATGTTGATAAAAAAACCTGGTTCATTTTTGCTGTGATCTCATAATTCATTTTCCCTCCCTGGCCCCTGCAATCTGATGTACCAACCTCTTCTTTGAGAGTCCCTGGACTTTGAAGGTGAGGGAGAGAGAGTGAGAGATAGCATATCCATTTGACACGTCAAACTCTTGGGACTATCCAAGTTCTGTTTGCAATGGACTGGTAGGTCATTTAACACTCTTTCTCTCTCTTTCATCCTTTTGAGACATCCCTGTAGCCCCAGCTGGCCTAGAACTCACTATGTAGACCAGGGTGGCCTTGAACTCACAGAGATTCTCTTCCCTCTGCCTCCTGAGTGCTGGCATTAAAGGCATGTGCCACCACACCTGGCTAGCAGTCTCCTTTGAATTCTAGTAATAAAGCACAAATAGTAACAAATATTAAAAATTATAACATTACTCTATGGGCACAGACACAAATTCTTAGATAATATCTTGGTTGGGATGTTATAACTCTTTGACAATACCTTTCTATAGTGACATTAGGAAGCACCAAGGCTACAGTATCTGCCATGTGTCATACCCTGCCAGGGAGCCGGCCATAAATTGGATTGGGATTTTTTCTTTCTTTCTTTATGGGTGTATATTTATCAGGCTGCCACTATTGCACTACATCTTCTTTGGGATGTAAAAGTGTAGTGCAAGAAGTCTGTAGTAAAGCTTCAGAGACCGTTTCTTTCCAGTGGTTTGCATAGTGCTTTCTGACACCATGAGGGTCACCTGTTGATTTGCAGTGCAGGGTCTTAACGTAATTTGGGTCTGAGCCATGATGATTACACGGGTTTATAAGGAAGATCCCTGGATTTAACTTGGTTCAAATTGTTCTCACTTTTTTCTTTTTGATCTTTTTTTTTTTTTTTTTTTTACGGGGTCTCCCTGTAGCCCCAGCTGGTCAGGAACTCCTATGTAGACCAGGCTGGCCTTGAACTCACAGAAATCTGCCTGCCTCTGCCTCATGAGTGCTGGAATTAAAGGCCTGCACCACCATGCTTGGCTGTGTTCCCACTTTAAAAAAAAGAATTTATTTTTATTTTTAATTCATAAGAGTGTGTGTGTGTGTGTGTGTGTGTGTGTGTGTATGTGTGAGTGTATGCCCCATGTGTGTTATAGGTTCTCCATGGAGGCCAGAAGAGGGTGTGGAGTTTTTACCAGCAGTTGTGAACCTCCAGACTTGGGTGGTGACTATCACACTCAGGTCCTCTGGAAGAGGAGCAAACACTCTTAACTGCCAAGCCATCTCTCCTGCCTCCATTTTTTGCCATTCTGCACTCTTTGAGAAATACACTAATATCCATCCATCCATCCATCCATCTATCCATCTAACTGTCCACATCAATCATTTAAACATCCATCCATCTAGACCCATACCAAAGGACATTTGGGGACACAAATTTGACTCTATAGGTCTATATCTATCTATCTATCTATCTATCTATCTATCTATCTATCTATCTATCTATCAGCTATCTATCTATCTATCTATCTATCATCTATCTGAAATTGGGTTGGAGGGTAGGGGAGGAAATCAAGTACAATAAAAATACATTGTGTGAACTTCATAAAAATTCAATTAAAAAGGAAAAAAGGCCATTCATTCATCTGACCACCCATAAATCATTCAAACATTTATCTATCTATCCATATATTCATCAAGCATTTGTTCAGTATCTAGTTAATTTCTATTTTCTTGGATTTCATGTAAGGAATATATGTAGAGTTTTTATTAAATGTTAATTTGGGTTTTAGCTTTTGTACTTATTATAGCAAGTCCTTTCTCACTCTGTGATACTACATTGGTCAACTTCAAAAAAAAAGACATTGACTTTGAATGTTTTGTTTTATACTGTACCCTACTATTGTTTAGTTTTATTTTATACCATATCATACTATTGTTTAGTTTTTTCACTGAGAAAGTTTCAATCTGCAGCTAAAGCAGGTTGGAGATGTGATGGCCAGGAAGGACTCTCCGGCCAGAGAGTCTGTGTTTACTTTGGTTCTTTTTACAAGATACCTAGTTTCTTTTTCAAAATGATGATTCTCTTAGTCCTTTCAGGCTGCTGTAACAGCATACTGGGTGGTGTGTAAACAACAGAAACGTGTTCCTCACACTTCTGGAAGCTGGAAAATCAAAGATCAAGGGGCAGAGGATTCAGTGTCTGATGAGGCCTGATTGCTGTTTCCTTGGTGTAGTTTTACTTGACAGTGGGGAGTTCTACCTGGACTCTTTCACAAGGTCACTAATCCAAATCTGAGGACTCAAATGGCTCTTTTTCTAAACATTCAGGGAATAGTGATAACATAAATGTTAAATTAATAAGGTGGTTGTAGCAATTAATAATCTATGTAACCAGAGCTGGAGAGATGGGTCAGCCATTTCGAGCACTGGGTTCTTTTTCAGAGGACTTGGGTTCATTTCTCAGATCCCACAGGGCAGCTAACAATCAACCATAACTCCAGATGCAGGGGATCTGACATGCTCTTTTGGCCTTTATGGATATTGCACACATGGGTTCACTTATGTACATGCAGGCAGAGCACTCATATGCATGAAATAAATAAATAAATTCTTTTTAAAAGTATAAGTAAACTAACTAATAACCAGTGAGTGATGGACCAACTATTGGTACAACCATCAGGTGTTTCTGTAAAGGACCATGAAGTCTTTATGGCTCCCACTCAACTGTGACATGGTAAAGTGAATGTAGCCAATCAAGCAAATGGACTTGGCTGTGTCACAATAAAACTTTATGGAAGCAGGCTAGATAAGGGCAGTGGTCATAGTTTGCTAGCTTCTGGTTCAGAGCAACAGGACCTACGAGGGTGAATTAATAGAGTTGTGAAGAGAGGCTTTTTCCTTGAAAGTGGTGGCTTATTGAAAACTGTAAGGGAAATTTTGTCATTATCAGAACTAATAAAATCCTGGGAAGAGAAAGGATGTGTCTGAATTCAAGTCTCAGCAGGCTCCTGGGTCATAAAGCACATGTTACCAATACTCATTTTATGCTTATTCTATGCTAGCCATGCAGAGTAGGAAGGACCATAGATCTGAGTTCCCATTGTGAGAGGCTTCTTGCCTTTCTCTCTTGATATGCTTTTATATGCCAGATGTCCATTCTAAAGCCCATGGTATAACTAGGATTGTTGGAAAGGGTAGTTGAAGAGCCTACATTTTCATGTGGGAAATCATTTTATAAGGATAAGTATTCTTTCCTTGAAGCATTTGTTTAGCTATGTAGAAGCCACTTAGGGGCTATGCCTAGAAAGGAATTCTTTAAGGACATTCCAGCATGTAGTTATAGTTTCATTTTTCAGCGCAGTGGAGCAAGGTTGTGAAAGTTTACTCTGCATTTAGAGGGGAAAAATGTGACACCTTGCTGTCCCATTTATCAGGAGCTTGGCACTTTTGTGGGCGGCAGGGAGACTTGTAAAGAAGACAAATAAAACCTCTGGGAACAATAGTGATTCACTCCCAGAGAAGTTCCTGCCCAGTGTATTCTCTCATTTCCAGAAGTGTAAAATTGGTGCTGCTCCTTGCAAAGCAAGAAAAGCCAAATTGAAATAGTAAAGTGAGAAATGAGAAAAAAAAGCTGGAGGAGGAGAGAGGAGAAAGCAGACTCAGGAAGAGATGCCGAAAGATAAGAACAGGTGGGGAGAGACTAGGTGGAGGCCGTAGACTGTGAAACAGAATTCTTCATTTCCCAGACCCTCTTCCTCCGTGAGTGGAGACAGAAAGGTGGGTCTGAGCTTCAGAGAAAAGTGACTCAGAGTAAAGCCAAGGAAAGAAGATGCTGCTGCTCTTCAGATGTGGGATAAATTAGGACACCAGTCACTGTACCACTCCAAACTAATTTTCATCCTTTAAAGCCCCATCTGACAGGGCAACAATTTGTTTTGATATCTGGTATCTCAGAGGGAGATACACAGACAGGTAACAGCCATAGGACCACATCTCTAATGTGCCAGACACTCATCCATCCTGGTCAAAAAGCTAACTTAATGATAGAATCATGGTTCCCTTGAGACCTTACAGTTCATAAAGTAATATTTACTTGCTATATGTAGATAATTCTTCTTTTTGGTCAGCAGGCATTTTTTTCTTAAGGAAATCTTCTTGGGATTGAAACTCAAAATACCCATGCTTCTCTTAGGCAACAGGTGCCGACCATGCATATGTACTACTTATAAGGAGTGAGCTTGTATTAGTCACTTTTCTGTTGCTGTGATAAAGCCACCATGATCAAGGGAACTTATAAAGGGAAGAGTTTATTTGAGCTTATGATTGATGGTTCTGGGGGAATTAGAGTCCATTGTGGCTGGAGGCATGGTGGCAGGAGCTGGAGCAGAAAGCCAAGGTTCACATCTTCCAATGACCACAGGAAGCTGAGAGAGAGAGAGAGAGAGAGAGAGAGAGAGAGAGAGAGAGAGAGCCACTGGAGACTAGCAAGGCTTTTTAAACTCACTAAGCCCACCCCCAGTGATGTACGTACTTCCTCCAGCATTGCCATGCCTTCTAATACCTCCTAAAACAGCGCCAACTGGGGACAAAATGTCTGAATTCTTGAAGTCTATGGGGGACATTCTCATTCAAACCACCACAGAGATTTAACAAAAATATTGATTAAATAAAGGGTGTTTTTGCTGGAGAGATGGCTTAGTGCTCTTGCAGAGGAACCAGGTTGAATCCCAGCACCCACATGGTGGCTAACTACTGTCCATAACTCCAGTTCCAGAGGATCTGACACCCTCCTCTGACCTCTGCAGGTATTGTACAACACAGGTACACTTACATACATGCAGGAATAACACGTAATACATAATACATAAAATAAAAAAGAAAAATAGAGTGTCTACTTTGTTTGACTCAAGGTTCCCCCCTGCCCCTGTTTCTCTGCTTGTGTTTCCAGAAAATTTTGTGCCATTCATGGTTAGTATACTTTGCTTGGCTCAAATGTTCTTCTTTTTTTCTGTACCTCTACTTATAGAAGAAAATTTTGTGCCATTTTGCTTAACTAACATAAATTTATTTTTTTCCTATACCAAGCTTAACATTTACCATGAGCTAGCTTTTTGACTTATGTATATAGAAAGGGAAGGTGACAAGGTGATGGGAAAATTTTGCTCCATTGTGAACAAGAAATGATGAGATGATGAGATGAGCAGTGCATTGCATTTTAGTCATATTTTGGGAATTTTCAGGCTTTTGATGAAAAATTTTGAATGAACAATTTTGAAAATTATGGATTTTTGTTTACCCATATAGTAGATAATTCACAATAGTAGCAAAAGGTTCATAGGCCATAGGACTTTCAAGACATCAGTCTAAATCTAAAAGAAGCTAGCCTGTAGCTAATAAAGGATTTCAATAAATATTGATTGCAATATTTCCTTGGGCTACAGACTTTAATTCTACTGGAGCTATGTTGCACATTTGACTCTAAACAGGGGTTGAATCTGCCTTTCAGAGTGAGATGAATTATACACAAGAAGGAACAACTTACTTGGTGTGCTGCAGTCTCTGTTGTCTGTGCCTTGGGTGTGTCATGGCTGTTTCTGGAAGGTGGCAAGAGTTTAAAGAGAGTAAGCATTATTTATGGGGAGACGTCAAAGTCAGATGCTTGTTAGGAGCTGTAGTGAATGTTTCTGTTGGAGTTAACTGCCAGGCACTGAGTTACATACACTGACAAAGAGGAGTAGGAAAGGTGAGACAAGCATTGCCATAGTTGGAGAAGTGGCATACACGCTCTTAAAAATGAGAAAATGAGGATCTGGAGAGATGGCTGAGCAGGTAAGAATACTGGCTGTTTTTGAAGAGGACCTGTGTTCGATTCCCAGCACCCACATGGCAGCTAACAACTATCTGTAACTCCAGTTCCAGGGTTTTTGAGACCTTCTTCTGACCTCTACAGGCATTGCATGACATGGGTGCACTTACATACATGCAAGTTCACATGGATATCCATAAAATAAAAATAATATTTTTTAAAAAAGAAAATGAAAGTGAGGTTGAATCTTCTCTTCTTTGGTGTCTCAGAATATTTCAAATTTCTGCTGTGAGCTGTGTTGCCTCATTGGGCTGCCACAGAACATCTATCTAGGATATTCACTCTATCAACAGTAAAATAAAGATCAGATTTTCCTTCTGCTTTCCGTTATCACTGTAGACTGCTGAAAAGATGCCGATCTCCTCCTGGAAATAAAATGCACACCACCAGCTTAATAATTAACCTCTTAGGTATCTTGTAAAATGCATGAGAATTAACTCCTTGGTGCTGGAAATCAGAGTTTGTTCAAAAGCATACCACAAACTGAGTCATAACTATTCACTGATTCTGAATCAACAAGAAATTACAAACATGAGCTTGGTTACAAAAAAAATTGTTGGCAAACCAGATCCTTTTCTTCTGAGCTTTGGAGTGATCTGTTTAGCAAACATCCCTGCCTTTTCTTCTGAAGCATATTTGTAGATAAATGACATTCATGGTGACGAATCAAAGATCCTTATCACGTAGTCATAGCAATACTCAGAGACATTTTTCATTGATTTATGTATTTTAATTTCTTAAGAACATTATTCAAGCAGGAGATAGATTTTCTATTTGAGTAAAAGCTGTAGATGTTTATTTATAATGGGAAAGAATTTCTGTCTTTAACTGTTTTGTGTTTATATAACATTTTAAACGAATACTTATAAACGAAATACTTGTGTGTGGAATCCAATGCGATCCATATGCCTTTTGTCACTATAGAGATAATGCAGGAACACTTTGCCTTCTGTTGTCAGTACCAGCTCATCATTAGTCAACTGCTTATACTGTTGCAAAGAAAATGGCCCATTTAGGGATCTAAGAAGTCCTTTTGTGATGCCTTATTTGGTATTGCCTATTAGCAATGACAGGCTCCCTTCAGTTATAACCAAAGATGCCTTCGGCTGCCAGCCTGCCCATCACCACCCTGCTCCTGAGATTTTGAATTTCTGATGGTGTGGGTAACATTTTTGCTCTACTCTTAAGCACAAATTTCTTCTACCCAGATATTTATTTTAGTCCAGCAACTAAATAATCACAGCATTCTCGAACTGGTTCTTTTGAACCAGCCGGTACAATGGCCACAGATATAATCTATCTATCTATCTATCTATCTATCTATCTATCTATCTATCTATCTATCATCTATCTATTTAAGAGGTAAAAATGTCAGTGAGTGTGAATGTGGCATCCCAGGTTCCTATAGAACATGAGTACTTGGGGAAAAATCTGAAAGATGTTATATCTGCTCTCTTGATCCTCAAGGTGAAGTTTGAAGTAAAGATAAAGAGATTCATATGGCTTTTATTTTTTCCATTATTCTCTTTAAGTAGTAAAATGGCCAAAAGATTAGCTATTAGTGTTAAACCTAGCCAAACACACTTCTCTCCTAGACAAGAAGGCACCTTAACTCACACTCTCCTCTCCTCTGACAGGGTCTACTTGTATGCTGGGCTGTTTCTCTGTTCTGAATTCAAGAACTTTTGTTGAATTTCTAATAATTTCTGGACTTAAAAGAAGTTCTAAGCCTCTTTTTTTTAATTTATTTATTTATTTTTATTTTTCTTATCAAATCTAGACCCATGTCTGCCCCCCCCATTCTTCTCCCCCACCAAAGCTCATGCATTCTGCCAAACATGCTTTTCATCTCTTTCTCAGTCTTTCTCAATATTCTCCATGAGGAAGTTGACTGTTTTGAGCAGAAGTTCAAGTTATAAGCCTCTTAAGGGTTCTTAAGTTTATGAATGAATTCATTTTCTTTTTTTAAAAATTTATTTATTACAAAAAATAATAAAATTTATTTATTTATTTTTTTATGTGTATGAGTGTACAGTCTGCATGTAGGGTGGCCCCATTTCCCCCATGCAGTGCTATGGAGAGTCCAGAAGAGGGGTATTGGATTCCTCTGGAATTGGAGTTAAATAAAGACAGTTCTTAGCTGCCATGTGGGTGCAGGGAATTGAACCCAGGTCCTCTGCAAGAGCAGTCTGCGCTCTTAACAGCTGAGCCATCTCTCCAGCCTGAAAGTCAGATTTTTTTTTGTCTTTTTGAGACAGGGTCTCCCTTTAGTCCCAGCTGGCCTGGAGCTCACTCTGTAGACCAGGCTGGCCTTGAACTCACAGAGATCTGCCTGCCTCTGCCTCCTGAGTGCCAGGATTAAAGGCGTGCACCACCAAGCCCAGCTCATTTTCTTTACCTCTCTATAAAGTAGAAAGGAGGAGACACTGAGAATAGTCTTATAGAAAAATGGGCCACAGGATGATCTGTACATTGTTTAGAGCTAGAAGACATTCCACCTCTGAGGGATAGCAGAACATCTTTCTTCTCTGAGGTCATTCCAGTACTCTCTCTCTAATCAGACAAAATGGTCTCTCTCTCTCCCCCCCCCCAGTGTCCCCTGGGAGCTGCCCTTCTAGTGTTTAACTAGCATAGGCATTATACATTTATGTTTGTATACTATAATGAATCATGAACAGTTTTGGTATGTATGTGTGGTGTATGTGTATATACATGTTCATATGTGAGCTCATGTGCACATATCTGTGCACCCCTGCATATATGTGGGTGTCAGAGGTCAATGTTAGATGTCTTACTCTATTTCTCTCCATCTTATTTTTTTTAATTTAATTTTTTTAATTGATGCTTTGTTTTTTTTTTTTTTTTTTTTCCCTTTCCTCCCCACCCCACCCCATCCCAGATCATGTATTTTCGCATAACTTTCTGCATCTTTCTCTGTTTTTTTTTTTCCCTTTTTTAGCTATAAGTGATAATCCAATGAGTACAAGCATCTTCGTGCAAAACCAATCTAGGATGTTGTGTCCAAACCCCCACAACCCCACCATCCAGTGGGGTGACATGTTGTTGTTTGAATCAAGTTGATACAAATGAGTGTCCAGACTACATCGCTGTAGTTTCACCTTCACCCCAATCGGAGCCTTTACATTCTACCGACCCCCTCTTCCGCAGGTTGTTCCCTAGGCTAAGAAAAGGGGCACGGTGGATGAGAAGTATAACAGTCCACTCTCTCTGGAGCTGTTGACTTGGACTCTGGTCAATTCTGGCTGTTTCCTTTCATGGGCTGACAGTTTGTCCAGGGGTAAACCTTTCATCTACTAATGAAGCACAAGCAATTAGATATATAGGTATTTAAGCAGCACTAATAGTTATGGTAGGTTACTTTGGCATAGCACATATGTTTGGATATATATTAATCCATGAATTAAATTTTTCCCCCCTGTTAAATATGACAGGTCTTACTGTGGCTTATAACATCTCCTAACCTGTAAAGGATGTGCTTGTGGCATCAGCCATGGGTTATTCCTTCTTATTTTTTGAGACAGGGTCTTTTTTTATTTTTTATTTTTTTAATTTTATTTATTTCTGTATGTGTATGAATGTACTGTCTGCAATGAGGTGTGTGCACCCGTGTCATGCAATGCTGCGGAGGTCAGAAGAGGGTGTTGGATTCCCCTGGAACTGGAGTTCTCCTGGAATTGGAGTTTCAGACGGTTCTCGGCCGCCATGTGGGTGCTGGGGATCAAACCCGGGTCCTCTGTAAGAGCGGTTGGCACTCTTAACCGCTAGGTCATCTCTACAGCCCTTGAGACAGGGTCTTTTAATGGACCCAGACCTCACTGATTGGCTAGACTGGCTGCCCGTGAGACCCTGGAAATGCCTATTTCAATTCTCTATATTCAATATTCTCACTTGACCTCCAGTTGAGTCAAAATGCAAAATTCTTGAAAGCAGCCAGGAAGCCCTCTCTCATCTCTCGGCACGTGTCACTTCTCTAGCCTCGGCTCCCGCTCCTTTCGGCCTCAGCCCCTGGGCTGCACACGCACTCTCGGCCCCTTGCTCTTGGGCATTCGAGGCCCCGTTCCACTCTGTGCTGCTCCTGCTGCTTACTGCCTCATCTCAAACATAAATTTCCTTTCTTTCCTTCTCAGGTAGTTTCAGAGATTGAACCTAGAGCCTCATGTACGATAGGCAAGTGCTTTACCACTGAGCTTCAAGTCCCAGTCTTGAATATTTTTGTTTTTGATATAAGGTCTTCAAAACCCAGGCCAACCCCAATCTCACAGAGATCTGCCTCTGCCTCCCACGTGCTGCTGAATGTTTGAGATTGAGTCTTGCTATGCGTCTCAGCCTGGCCTGTCCTTTTAATTTTCCTTCTTCGGCCTCCTCTTGAATGCTGGGACTACAGGCGGGTGCCACCACTCCTGGAAATCATGAACTTCTGGAGACTTTTCAAAAGTTCATTTTGTATCTACTTAACAATGTAAAATAGTGAGTTGTACATACATAGTAAATATGCAACTAAATGTTGGATGAATGAATAAATCGAAGTGATTTCTTCTTGTCTTTTAAAGTATTTTGAAACAAATTCTTTTTTTTAGCTTAAGATAAATACTTATACAAGAGATGTCCTCAATATTAGATGTCAGGCATTTTCGTAAGTTAATCCTAGGGATATAAAAAGCAGCAAAGCACACAATTTTCCCTTATGGAAAAAAATAAATATTCATGGTTTGAGAAGATGATAGGGGTTAATGAGAAAAATGAATTACAGGAGAGGTGTAGTAGGTGTAGGAAAATTTTCAGTGAAGGCCTCTTGGCTAAGATGACAGGGAGAGAGAGGCCAGAGGGAGGCAGTGAATAGCAAGATGGGTGCAGGGTGGGGCAGAGCCAGGAACGCCCAAGAACAGGGGGATCAGAATGTGTCTGTAGCCCAGTGACTGCAGGTGCAAGGACCCGCAGCTGGGGCTAGAGAGCTAACAAGCATTGAGGGATGGGAGAGTTCTATAGCCACTTTTAAGTATGTTGGCACTGACTCAAGACTGAAGGTCCATGGGTGAAAACTGAATACAGAGGGACATGATGTAACATACAGGGCTCAGAAAAAGTTGATGATGATGAAAGTTGCGTTTTGATGATCAGAAATGTCGACATTATCTGTGGATGTGAAATTTTCTCCTAAGGAAGAACATGGTTTAATGATTTTTAGGCAAAGTAGAGTTGAAGAACACTGTGTGGAAAGGGGACAGAATGGTACAAGCAGGAACAAGGGCAGAGAGATGAAGGAGAGGACTAGTCAACTGAAACTCAGTATGTATGGAAATGCCATAAAGAAACCTGTTGCCTTATATATTAATTAAAAAATAAAAAGAAGGAATCTTGAGTCAAATTTGGTCTTCTAAATGAATTTAAAACAGAGTACAACATGGCGCACTGTTGAAATTCTGTGATGACTATGATATTTTAAAATGTATATTTCATGGTTCTTATTTTTCTTAATTGAAACTTTTCTGATGCACTACATTGAATATGTTTTATATGTTTATTGCTCCTTACCCACCAAAGAGCTACAGCTATCTGTTATAAGAAACAGGTCCCACAATATGTTAGAAATTAGTTTTCACTGGGCATGGTGGTGCATGTCTTTAATCCCACCACTTGGGAGGCAGAGACAGGGAGATCTCTGTGAGTTCAAGGCCAGTCTGGTCTACATAGTGAGTTCCAGGACAGCTGGGGCTACAGGGAGACTCTGTCTCAAAATGACAAAAAAGTAAGTTCTCACCAAGTTAGAAGCCTCTATATACCAAGGGTTACAGAGATTTCTGATTCTATTTCCTTTCTGATTCTATTTTGTTTATTAGTAAAATATTTTTGTACAGTTAACCACAGTTTACATATATTTATTTATGATTTATATAAGTATACCACAAAAGTCATATATATTCATTTAAAAACATATACACGAAGGAATTAAATGATGATGTAAAATACTTGGGGCTGGGGAAATAGCTTAGTCCATAAAGCAGTTGATTTGCAAAAATGAGAAGCCAAGTTTGGTCCCCAGAACCTGTCTTTAAAGACAGCCAGGTGCTTGGTTGTAATTGCAGAGCTGGGTAGGCAGAGATGAGTAGATCCTTGGGGTTCACTAGCCTGCTGGTCTAGCCTACTTGGTGAGTTCTAGGCCAGTGAGAAGAGCTTCCTTCAAAAAAAAAAAAACCCAAAAACAGATGGACAGTGCTTGAGGAATGATATTATGGCTATCCTTTTGCTTCTACGTGCATGAACACACATGCATACATGCATGCACACACATACACAAATAAAATGCTTAAAATGATATATTTTATTTCTAGCTATGAAATGTTTTTGGCTAAATAAAAATATCATTTTAGAGTGAGAACAATATATGTGAGTTGTTTTATTAGTTAACTATTAGTTAATTTTCACTGAAGCAGTTTGAAGATATGGTTTGACTCAAATTATTTTTAGACTTATTTTTCAATTATAACCATATTTGAGGAACATTTCTCAGAAAATAGATAGGAGTGCATCATGGACTTGACTTAATCATCTAAATCAAATTCCAATATGAGATTCTTCTTACAGTGGCTTTTGTTAAAATATGTCTAGCAAATTTCCATCTTGTGAGATCTCAATCAGATGTTCTTGCAAAACTAATTTGAAGATAATGCATTTTAATGTTTTTAACAAAGACATTCAAAACTCCCTGAAATCTTTCATTTGGAAGATTTAAAAATAGTGTTCAGATAGGCTTGTTTCTAGTGATAGACTTACAGTGTTTTCTTCAACACAATCATATAATGATGGAAACATTTCCAAACATTCATTTTCACAATGCTCTTTCCATAGCATGAATTTCTTTTGAAAAGACGTTGCTTTCTTGCTTATTGTTAGAGCATCTGATTTACCTTGAAGGGACTGATTAAGTGTGGAGCTGACTGAGCTGCACTGGTCATGGCTGCTCTCTCTCTCTCTCTCTCTCTCTCTCTCTCTCTCTTTCTCTTTCTCTCTCTCCCCACCCCCACCTCTTCTTCATTTTTTTTAAACTTTAATTTTTCATTATTAGCATGTTGGCTTCTTTGTAGAACTATCTTAAAGCCAATAGGGCATTTATGATGATTAGGTTGGTTAAAACTAATTGATCTAAAGGGCACAGTCAGACTATAGTATGGAGCAAACTGCTGAAAGCCAAGGGCTGCGACTTCCCCTGCTCCTCTCTAGGATGCAAGTTAGGGACACCCTGTCTGCTAATCAGACATATGCAGGAAGTTAGGGTGCTAGGGATGATCTATATATTCTTTACGTGTTAGTTTACCTTAATTTCTCTCTCCTTCTCATTTGTTCAAATGTACATAGGGCCATCGAGATGGCTCAAAGTGCAAGTGCTTGCATCAAACCTGAGGACCTGTGTTGAATCCCCAAGACCTACTTGGGGGCAAGAACTAGTTCCAGCAAGTTGTCTCCTGTCCTTCACATGCACACCACATACCTGTGTACTTTTCTCTCATAAATAAATGAATGTAATGGTAATAAAAAGACTTAAAAATAAATAAATATAATCTAGGTCTGCACTGTTCAGATTGGATATGTAAGCCAGATATGCATTGCCTGGGAAGAAGGTAAGTCTGTTCAGCTTTTCCTTACTTAAAAAATTTAAAAAATGTATGAAGGTGGGCATGGTGGCATATGCCTTTAATCCCAACACTCAGGAGGCATAAACAGGTGGATCTTTGTGAGTTCAAGGCCAGCCTGGTCTACAGAGTGAGTTCCAGGCCAGCTGGGGCTACAGGGAGACCCTGTTTCATAAAAAAAAAACAAAAACGTATGCTTCATTTTTTATAATTTTGACATTGAGGGATTATTTGTGTGTGTCTCTGTGTGTATGTGCCTCTGTGCATGTGTGTGTGTGCGTGTGCGTGTGTGTGTGTGTGTGTGTGTGCACATGTGTGCCGGTGTGGAGACCAGGCATTGACACTAGATGTCTTTCTCAATGGCTTGTTATCTTACTTTTTTCTGAGTGTGTCTGTGTGTGTGTGTGTGTGTGTGTGTGTGTGTGTGTGTGTGCACATGTGTGCTGGTATGGAGGCCAGACATTGACATCTAGATGTGCGTACATCCCTCTCTGTCACGTGCATGTTTGTGTGCTTGTGTATGATGTCTGCTGTCTTCCTCAGTTACTCTTCATCTTATTTTTGGAGACAAGAGTTTCTCATTGAACCTGGAACTTGCTGTTTTGGGTAGGCTGGCTAGGAAGCACTGGGTATCTGCCTGTTCCTACCAGCACTAGGGTTACACATGTGTACTGCCATACTCGGCTTTTTTTAGGTGCCAGGCATTCAAACTCAGGTCTTTGTGCCTGCTCAACAGAAATTCTACCTACTGAGCCACCCCAACCTCTCCACCTTCTCTTTTGAGACAGGAACTCTCATTGAACTGGGAGCTTGCCAGCTTGGCTAGACTGGCTGAGCAGAAAGCACCAGAGATCCTCCTGTCTCCTCCTCTCCAGTGCTAGGGCACAGGCAACTGCTATCAGGCCCGGAGTTTTTTTTTTTTTTTATTTTTTTTNCCTAAACTCTAGTTTGGAGAGTTTTCTTCAGTTTGTCTTTGGGACCGAGAGGCAGGGTGCCACTCTGAACCACCACACCTCATTGCGTTTCTCCCAGGAAGGAGAGAATTGTTTGCAACAGACCCCTTCATTCAGTCTTTATCTTGTGGCCTACTAGCGCTCTCTTAGAAAATACCCGGAATAATACATCTGTTATGGATTCCAAGCTCATTACTCTGAACTTCCTATGTGTACATCCAAATACACATCTCCTTATGTTATATTTCTTTGCACAATTAGATTTGTAAAACCTTCAAAATAACTTGAATATTTCTATCTCTATCTATCATCTATCTATCTATCTATCTATCTATCTATCAATTTATCTATCATCTATCTACTTACTTACCTATTTATCTATCTGCCTACCTTGTAACTGAGTTGGTGGATGTTGGTAAGCAGGTGTGAGAAGCTCCAGGTGGAAGTTGATGATGATGGTTACAAAGGTTGAAAACACAGAACATACTTAGGACAATGTTAGATTTTAAAGAACCAGGTACCATTACATATAGTACCTAACAAAATTATCTAGAAATTAGTATTTCCCTGAAAAAAAAAAACACAAAGAAAAAGACAAGAAAATACAACTAAAGGTTCTTAAGACTCATGTTTAACTTTGGGATGGTGCCTAGTGACTGTCAATTTGATGGAACTTAGAATCACCATGGAAACACATCTCTGGGCATGTCTGTGAGGGATTGTCTAGATTTGGTCAATTGAGGTGAAAGACTCACCCTAAATGTGGGGAGCATTTTTCCACAAGAAGTGTCCCAGACTTATAAAAAGGAGAGAGAGCTGAGCACCGGTATTCATCCTCTGCCTCCAGACTGGGGATGTTGTAAGCAGCCACCTCCTGCTTCTGCCACCGTGCCTTCCGGAGATGGACTGGACCCTTGAGCTGTGAGCCAAAATAAACCCTCCCTCCTCCCTCCCTCCCTCCCTCCCTCCCTCCCTTCCTTCCTTCCTCTATCTTCTTTCTATGGAACATAGAAACATTTGTAGAAAATTCTGTAGGGTAAAAAGGAGAAACTATAAAGATAAGAGAAGCTTAAAGGGATCAAGAGCTCAAGAAGTTTCTGAGTCCATGTGGAAGAGAGATTCCACGAGAGAGAGGGAAACCCAGTGCGGGGCATTGGGGCTGAGGTATAGGCAGGCATCTGTGCAAGGGAGGGTGAGTGGTCTGACGAGGGTGTCCAGATGTTAGCAGTCAGACAGGGTCTCAGAGCCCAGGAAGGCTAAGGGGAGTATTTCCTTAAACAACGTGTGCCTACCTTTTGAAAAGCCTGATTTTCTACCATGATGCCTCATGAGGGACTGCAGGCATTTCTCCCTTCTCTCTGCCAAGGGAAGCATTGCTAAATCAATGAAAGCTTGACCTGCTGCACCTTCATTTTAGACTGTCGCAGAAAGGAATGTGAAAGATGAGGAAGGAAGCGCTGGACCCATCAAACATCTTCCTGGGAGGGAAACAGGAAACTAGTGTTTCAACCTGTTTGGATAAAAACAAACAGAAACTTACCCATCTGGACTCATGGTAATTTTGTGTTTATGCTTACAAAGCATGAACAGAAATAGACTATCTCCTACCTTGAACATCACCTTCAGAATAAGAAATAAGCTGCCTCCCTCCCTTCTCAGCATGACTTTGATATGACAGAGAAGAAAAGCTTCAGATCAAATTTTGCATTTAAACTCCTTGAAGGCCATCATTATGGAGATATGGAAATGTATGAAAGGTGCAAAAGTTCAATAAAAAATTAAGAAAAATTATTATTTTAATTTTATGTGTATTTTATGTGTATTGTTTGCATATATGTAAGTGCATTGTGTTGTATAATGCCCTTGGAGGTCAGAAGAGGGTGTCTGATCCCCTGGAACTGGAGTTACAGATAGTTGTCAGCCACCATGTGGGTGATGGAAAGGAGCCTGGCTCCTCTGCAAGAGCAGCTGGTGCTTTCAATTGCTGAGCCGTCTCTCCAGCCCCTTGTAAACATTTCTTTCTTTTTTTATTGGTAAAATTTTTATTGAATTTTTGTGTATTTCATACAAAATATCTTAATCAGTCTTAATCATCTTTATACCACCTTCCTCACTGGTACCCTCTCATAGCAGCCCCCCACTGAAATTCATACATTCTGTCATCTATGTTAAGGCCTGTTGTGTCAAGTTAGTGTTCCCAGATATCCCTCAGTATCTGTTCATCCACTGGGGTCCAGTCAGCCTATCCAGAGTCCTTCCTTTTAAGAAAATCAGCTCTTCCTCACCCAGCAGTAATCATCTGCCAATAATTCTTTGATCAAGATTAGGGGCTTCTACCCATCTCTACAGTTCTATGCTGGGTTTCGTCTGCTTGACTTTGCATGGGTCTTGAGCATGCTGACACCCTTGCTGTAGGTTCATATGAGTAAGGTCCCAGGAACCTGTAGGATTCTATTTCCATATGGTCATGCACCTCCTCCCCGGCTCTTACAATCTTTCTGCCTCCTCTTCCACAGTGGTCCTTGAGCCCTGGTGGAGTTTAATATGGGAGTCCTGTCCAAGGACCCACACTCTGCAGACTCTTACTCTTTATGCTTTTCCCATTTGTGACCTTTTTTGTTCCTGGCTCTCTGTTTCATAAGGGAACTTCATTGATGAGAATAGAGAGATACATTAGTGTTCTCTTTACCCCTTGTTCTGTGTTCTGTGAGCCTTAGGTGTACAGGTTGCATTGTAGATATGACACTTAGGCTTGGGCAATTCACAGACAATTTCTGTGTGTGACCAGTTGTAGAACTCTGTAATAGTGTCTCTCTGTTACAAAAGAAGGTGCTTGATGAGTGGTAACTGGGATACTTGTCTGTAAATATAAGGATCCATATTTTGCACATAGTAAGAAATTACATTTGTCTGGGGATGTGACAGTGTTGGGGTTTTCTCTAAGATCTATGATCTCTCCAGCCATGTGTATTTGGCTATGTTCACAGTACCACACATGTGTTTTCTTCCATTCAGAGGGCTTTACGTCCAGTTAGGCAGCTGTTGATTACCCCGAAGATAAAAGTGCCACTACTGCACCGATGTTGTTTTCTGTGCTGGTCATTGGTGTGGTTATTAGGCCTTGAAGCTGATGTTGGACTGTCAGCTGATGTTCTCTCTTAGCACTTGCATAGTGCTCTCCAAAACCATGAGAGCTAGCCTTCAGGGGAGTTGGTTTCAAGGTCAGTTCTAGCTCTGTTGCTCCAAATCCTGTGTCTAAAGTATGTCTTGTTTTCAGCAATAGGGTTTTACCTTCAAGTTCTGGGAGGCAATCAAGGTGTGTGGCAATAGTCTGTGTAACTTTGGGAGTCTCTTGGACTACCCTGGCCAACAACTCAAAGGAAGATTTCTCCTGTCTGACAATTTCTTGTTATGTAGCCTTCGGCTATACACATAGACTCATGTAGCGATATTGTATGTGTAATTTGTCAGTAGGTTTTTGGACTAATATGATTCCCTCTGGTGTTTTCTATTCATTCTCTCTCTCTCTCTCTCTCTCTCTCTCTCTCTCTCTCTCTCCTTCTCTGTATTTATTCTCCATTTAAAGTATTCCCATTTTCCTCATTTCTCCCTTGATAATCCCAGTCTCCTGTGGTCCCACCTTGAGCTCCTTAGCCCCCTTTATCCCCATAGCTCTTTGTATAACTCTCCCTTTCCCCCTCTCCAGCCCCTTTTAAACATTTTTTAAAAAAATTTTTATTATTAATTTTTTTATTTCTGTATGTGTATGAATATACTGTCTGCATGTAGGTCTGTGCACCCGTGTTGTGCAATGCCGCAGAGGTCAGAAGAGGGTCTCGGATTCCCCTGGAACTGGAGTTCTCCTGGAATTGGAGTTTCAGATGGTTCTCGGCCGCCATGTGGGTGCTGGGGATCGAACCCGGGTCCTCTGTAAGAGCGGTTGGCCCTCTTAACCGCTAGGCCATCTCTCCAGCCCAGATAATTCTTTTTTAAAAGTTTTTTTTTTTTTACTCTTTATGAGCTGCATTGCAGCTCTCGGCCGCCATGTGGGCGCTGGGGATCGAACCCGGGTCCTCTGTAAGAGTGGTCGGCACTCTTAACCGCTAGGCCATCTCTCCAGCCCAAACATTTTTATCATGGCTAATTTTAAGCCTCTATTTGATGAATTCAGTTCACAAAATTAATCTGTTAACCATACCCTTGAAACCTCAGAAAGAAATACTTCTTGTTTAAATCAACCTGAGTTTAGAAATAATCCAGTCGTGTAGGAAATGCCACCTTTGTGATGGGTTATTTGGAGTTGTAACATAAAGTGGCAAAAACATTCACGTTAATAAAAAATAGAGAAACAAAACTTCAGTGTTCTTAGATTTCTTGAAGGTTGACATCATAAATCCTTATGCTATTTTTTTCTCCCTGAAAATGAAGTGAAAATAGAGGATAAAGAAGAATTGGTGAAGAGCCTCTCCCTTTTCCGTGAATATGCAGGTGTGTGTGTTCATGTGTGTGTATCTACATGTAGAAGCCAGGGGGCAATGCCAGTTTTCTTTTTCAGTTATTCTCCAACTTAGTTCTCCAGACAGGTTCTTTCACTGAACATAGGACTTACTGACTCAGATAGACCGGGTGACCAGTGAGCTCTAGGGATCCACTAGGTTTGCCTCCCCAGAGCAGGGGTTACAGATGAACTCTGCTGCTTCCAGCTCTTAAATGCTGCTGGGATTGAATCAAACTGTTTTATGATCATGCAGCATGTACTTTATTTACTGAGCCCAACTGTAGCCCTGGGTGGAGACAGGCCATTCTAATTTCTCCCATAAATTCAAACATTTCATATTATATTTCCTCACCTAATAGTTAATCTAGTGGGGCCTGTCAACACCTGGCCAGGAGACCACCTCTAGGAAGGCTGATTCACCTAAGAAATACTAAGGAGAGGGGAGGGAATAATTTTCCCCTTAATGAGATAATATACTTAGAACCCCCAGAAGCCTCTTCACTGAGGCAATTACTTCCAGATCTTCACTACTAAGCTTGCCAACTTTCTTGAGTTCTAATTCAAGAAGCACAACTCCCCTACCCCCTTTTTTGTTAATCTCTTTTGTAGATACTGGCCAAGCATAAGCATGCTTTTCTCCATGCTCTGGGCTTTCTCGCTGTTTCTTAGAACCTCACTCAGCCCACATCTACAGCTGCATCTGTAGCTACAGCTGCTGTTTTTTCCTTTTTCTAACTCCCTCCTGGCTGCTGACAGAATTTTCAGCTTCCCTGGCCTGGTGTTTTTCTCTCAAACTCGAATAAAATGGTCTTTGAGTCTCATTCTGAGTTGTTTTTTTAAGACAGGGTCTCCCTGTAGCCCCAGCTGGCCTGAAATTCACTATGTAGACGAGATTGGCCTTGAACTCAGAGATCCACCTGCTTCTGCCTCCTGAGTGCTGGAATTAAAGATGAGTGCCACCACCACACCCAGCTCTGAGTTTGTTCTTAAATCCACAAGAGTAAGAACCCACGAAAGGCAACTCTACTTCTCCAGTAAATAATTAATTACATTTTTTGGTAATTATAACAATTCCAAACTTAAACTATCTAGAATTGACCATATCAATCAAGTCTGTCTAGAGATTGAAAATGACTGCCGGGGCTGGAGAGATGGCTCAGCGGTTAAGAGCACCGATTGCTCTTGCAGAAGATCTGGGTTCAATTCCCAGCACCCACATGATGGCTAAAAACTGTCTTTAACTCCAGTTCCCTCTTCTGACCTCCGTGGCATTGCACGACACAGGTGCACCAACCTACATGCAGACAGTACACTCATACACATAAAAATAATAAAAAAAGAAAAAAGAAAATGACTGCTAAAACATCCCTCCCCCCCATGTTAGATTTTGTGAAAGAAATGAATTGTATTTTATTTTCTTACAGGATTCTGAGATTGCCCTTTCTCTTGTCTGTTTGCTTTCACATCTTATTTAATACACCTTGGCTTATCACTCCAGCATGGATGCAGTTCTTGTGTTTTTTTTTTTTTTTCTTCTTTGCTTCTGTTAAGCGGGGTGCCCCCAAAAGTGTTATTCATAGTATAATGAGCACAAATTCCAAGATGGAGGCCAATTACCAAAGAAAAGGCTTCCTTTAGCTCAGTCACAATCTGGGTTTTCTAATGTTTATGACCTCAGATTTTCTAGGAGCTTTAGTGGTTCTGAATCAGCTTTTCTGCTCCGAGTTTTAAATTTTTGAAATAAAACATTTTTGAAAGTGATACAAGGAGAAATATGCTTTTAAAAATAACTTGCACAAGTCCCTGCCTTTGTACTATTACCATTAACATTTTTATTTTGGGCAGATATTCACTATATTTTTCAACGAAGGGTTAAGGTTGTTGTATAACATCTGCAGATTTATTCTCCTGCCCTACTTTTTAACGTTCCATCTTCCATTCTTCCTGCTTCCATGGGCCCCTTCCTTTGCTTCCGCTTGCTGTTATAGTGAACATCTGACTTCTCATTCTTCCTCGATCCCTAGTATTTGCAACTGTGCTTGGCATATAGTAGATTTTTAATAAATGTTCGCTGAAATCCATTTTCAACTTTTTTCAGGTTTCCTTTGCTTATGAGCCAATGTCCCCCAGGCCTTAAACATTCTATTTCCAAATCCTTTGGATAGAGAATGAGATGGAAAAATGAAGAGAATGTATGCTATACATGAAAAATAGCAGATTTTGATTTGAGATGGGTTTTCAGTGGAAACTATTGTGAATGAAAGTTTCTAGAAAAATCCTGCACTTTCAGTTGAAACTTCTACAGGGCTGATCAAGTGATGAGAACTTCAACGACTATGGAGTTTGGGATGTTGCCGGTCCAGAGCCTAGTTACAATTTGTCTTGTGTTATTTTTAGTGCCCTACTGTCATTCCTTGCCCACCTCTATGTCTGACTTAATGTCCTCTGCCTAAATACATATGTATACGTAACAATAATGAAAGAAGAGGTCAAGAAATTGAGGAGTGGGTAGGGACATGAGAGGAGTTGGAGAGGAACTGGGAAGGATAGAAATAATATAAATACAATATGTATGGATGAAATTCTCAAAAAATAGTAACAACTCCCTTCCCAGCCACGTAGCTGCTGGTCTGCCATTTTCCTCCTCAGGGTAGCTGCTAAGGTGTTGAGCTCACTGGCCCTGAGGACTTTTCTTTAAACACTAATAAAATTTTTCTTATGCTTCCACTCGAATCCCTTCCTAAATTCTTTTTACCAATGAGACTAAGAGTCTTAAGAGGGATTCTTGTATCATAAATAAATTTAGATAATCAAAAGTGACAGATGGCCACTGCCCAGTGTCTTTTGTAGTGCACACACAGACAGACACACACACACACACCACACACTGTTTGGCTTCAGCTACCCAGACAACCCCTGGGATTATATCCCCAACTCTTGTATCTGTGATTGCTTACTTTTCCTCTGCGGTATTTCCCTCTAAGGTATTTCTTACCCTGTGGTGGTGGTTTCATTGAGAATGTCCCCCATAGGCTCCAAGTATCTGGACAGTTTCTTTCCAGTTGGCGGCACTGCTTTGGGAGGTTAGAGGACGTGGCCTTGCTGGAGGCAGCACAGCACTGGAGGTGGACATAGAGAGTCCTTAAACCTTGCCTGTCGTTAGCCACTCTCTGCTTCCTGTGCCTGTTCAGGAAGCGGGCCTCTGCTCTCTGCTCCTGTTCTGGCGCCTCCTGCCACCATGCCTCCCTGCCATGATGGACTTCAATTCTTCTGGAACCATAAGCTCAAATAAACTCTTCCTCTTATAAATTCCTTTGGTCAGAACATTTCATCACAGTGACGGAAAAGTAAGTAATACCACTCTTCAAACAAATTATAGACAGCGCTCCAAACACAGATTCATCCAATGTTGCTGGTTGTTCTGCAGCCGAAGAACAGAGAACCTCTTGGTCCTGATTTCTGAGCACTGGAGATGTGAGGCTCTCTCTAGAAGACCAGTTGAGAATTCTTTCCTGTCTTGAGGATACAGTGAATTGATAGAGGGAAAAGTGGGTCCCCTTCCAGGATCCTTAGTCTCATTCATAAAATAATTTAGGAATTGACTCAAATTGAAGCGTTAAGACAATTGTATTAGAATTTAGAGAAAAATCCTTAAAGCAGGCAAGCTGTAAAATTTAGCAGCTGCCCTTAGGATGAGAATGAAAGGGAGAAGGAAAAAAAAAGCCTAAATCCAGGCCTGTTTAGAGGAAACATGAAGATCAGACACATGGTGAACTAGCAGCCACTCGGGACGGAGTTTTAAAGAAAGAGTAAGAAAGTCCAAAATGTTAAGACAGCCCAAAGAGTTAGGAAAAAAGATACAAAGAAGAAAAGGTGGGGGCTGGAGAGATGGCTCAGTGGTAGGAGCACTGGCTACTCTTCCAGATGACCCAGGTTCAATTGCCAGCACCCACATGGTGGCTAACAACCGTCTGTAACTCCTGTTCCAGGAGATATGACTCCCTTTTCTGACCTCCATGGGCATTGCATAACATGAGTGTACTTACATACATGCAGCAATACACTCATATATGTAAATAAAAATAATAAATAAAAATGTTAAAAAGAAAAGGAGAGATTGGGCTTTTCTGAAAAATTCAGAAAAGTTGGCAGGAATTCTGGGCAGGAAAAGTTCACCATCTCATTATTACACTAAGTATCTTGCCCATCTCTTTAGCATGGCTTAAGGTGAACCTCTCTACCTAGAGGTAGTCTTGTGACCAGGTAATTGACTGGATAAAACCGGAAAGTCAAGGCTCCACCAAGGCCAGAAATTCTTATTCTCTTGACCAGTTTTCTCTTGAAGCTTTTTTATTTTCTCTTTTTCTCCTGGCAGTCTCAGAGCGGTGCATGGGTTGAGAAGCTTTTTTGTTCTGAACAGAATTAGTTGAAGATGTTCCATTCCTATATTTCACTCTAGAGTTGAGATGACCTGAATGGTGTCCATTTGCTCTGACAACACAACATAAACATGCCTTATCCTTTTTAGCAATTATATCACACTCATTATTGAGAAACTTCTCAAACATTGAGACTATATTCAACTATTTCAGAAAAAAACTCAATTAAGAAAATAAAGGAGATTACATTTCCTGAAATGGAAGAACTGAAGCCAGAAGAAAAGAAGAAGGTAGAAGAAGGAATTTGCCCGGAACATCATCATTCAGCAAGAGCCAGGAAAGAAGGTGGAACATTGTTCCACAAAAGTAGCAAGATTTGGAACAGAAACAGTTCCATGCCTTTGAGGAGATGATGTGGTATCAGGAGCTGGAAAATGAACAACTAAAACTTGTTGCAAGGGTGGACCTTGGCCTAGGTGGCTCACTGATGGCTGACTTGGAAAAACCCTTGGCTGTGGTTCTTACCTCATCACAGGCTTTGTCGGTAACATAGCCACAAGGCAACTTAAGCCACAGGTGGTGAACATTGAAGCTGGAGCATTGAGCAACTTGGAAAGTTCCTCCAGTCAACGAGTTGTGCCATATGGTGTGCCTGAGTGTTGTGCCTATAGCTTCTCCAGTCGGCCAGTGCCAACACTGCCTGAGGTGTAGAAACGTGCTGTTCTCTGCGGAAAACTATAAGGAATGAAGTTACCATTAGACATGTTCTCATGCCCAGACAAAATGGTAAATCTTGTCTTCGCAACATGAAGAACAAAGAAGAAATTTTCCTCATGTGGGATGGGGATGTCTCCTTAAATTGGGTCGGATTCATACTCACACAGGGGCCTCTTTCTCCAAGAAAGTGGATCTGCACTCTCACTGCTCACAGCCAGATGACGGTGCCGGAGCCAGTGCTATTGTCTGCTTTCCCGGGTTCCAGGAAACTGGACTCTTTAGTGGACCACAAACTACAGGATATTTCTTCCCGTTGCCAGAAAGGTCACTGCTGTTTTGTGGCTGCAGCTATTTGACAGTTATGTGATCATCACCACCTGGGGCTAACCACGCTCTCGAAAGCTACAAATCTGTGTTAGTTTGCTATCACTGTTGAATTTAAAGTTTTGGAAAGCTTTTTAACGACAGAATAGGAAGGGGTCAATGCTAGGGGGAGGTGTTTAAATTATCAAATTAAAAACAAATCAGGAGAAGGTCAGGATCACATTAAAGCTACTAACTTAGAAATCAGGCTGATGGTGGGAGAGTGCCTCTGCTCTTCTTTCTAGAGTCACCAATTATTAGCCTTTTCCCTCTTAGCTGTCTTGTAATTCATCTACAAACTTGTTCCTTATCTCTCTTTGGACTAAATGAGGGCACCTATGCAGAAATTTGAAAGCCATTTGAAAAGATCTGAGTTTTCCCTTGGTTTGTGACAAAGGTGAAGAGCAGATGGCAAGGCTCACAATTCCTGAAAAATGACTTTGTTAGACTCTATGCTATTTAACAAATATTTTAGGATTTTTCCCTCTCCAATAGAAAAGCAGTTAAGTTAAAAAAGGAATCTTTGTGAGATGGGTTATTGTGGAGGGTGTGGAAGGTGTTTCTGTCTCGCGTCTACAGAAATGGAAGTATGTTAAGGTTAAATTCGACAAGCCCAGCAAGTGCTAATGAAGTTAGAATCTGCTTTTCTTGATGCTCTGGGAAATTCTACTCAGCTCTTTCTTCATAAAAGCTTTATACAAAGCTTAGCCACTCTGTGCTGAGTTTGTAAAGGTCCAGTCCCTTCCTAATGAGAGATGGATGGAGATAACAAACTCATTATCCATAGACTACCAGACAGTTGTTATGTGGAAACGACATTTACTCACTTTTGATCTGGGTGGTGTGGGAATCTATAAATCTGGTAATAAAAGGCCTGAGCTCTGGTGGATAAGCCCTGAGGTGTTCAACTCCCAGTGGCTTACCCTTTTAAATTAAATTAGAGTTATCCCTTTATCATTTAGGCAGCAACACTGCTTTCTGGTCAAGCTTTATGGATACTTCTAGAGTTGTAGAGTATAACAGCCCATCTAGACTCTGTTCTCTGACAGTTTGTTGAAGAATATTAGAAGGGCTAAACGCTGAAGGGGGGTGGTGATGCTTGGCAATACTTGAAAACGTGCTCTTTGAGGCTTTCTTCATGAAATGTGGCAGAAAAGAAGGTGCATGGTGGTATCTGTGCTGTCTGCCCCCTCCTTACCAGTCCATTTCCTGCCCAATGTGGTTTTGTTGTGTTGGCACAATCAGTAAGTGGACCATTACTAATATGTCTCTGTGGACAATGTTTTAGTGTAATCACGATCATTCTGAGTTCAGTGTGTGATTAAAATTTAAGCTGAGATATACTTTTACTTTGTTAACATTTTGTATTCTTTAAAGGCCTAGCTTTCAAAATCTGTCATTTATTTATTTACTAATTTATATGGTATGTGTGTGTGTGTCCCCAGAAGGTCAGTTATGTCTTCTTCAGTTATTGTCCACCTTATTTTTTATATTCTATTTATTCTTTTTATTTCATGTTTATGAATGTTTTGTCTGCATGTATGTAATTATGTGTGTAATGCCCACAGAGGACAGACAGAAGAGGGGGTGTTGGATCCCATGGAACTGGATTTATGGATGGTTGGTAGTCACCATGTGGGTGCTGGGATTTGAACCCAGGTCCTTTGGAAGAACAGTAAGTGCTCTTAACCACTGAGCCATCTCTCCAGCCCCTCTCCATCTTATTTTTTGAGACCGGGTCTCTTATGTACCCTGGAGCTCACTGGTTGGCTAGACTGGCTCCAGAGACAGGCACAGAATCATCATTGCTCTTAAAGGCACCAATAGATAGGCACAGAATCATCGTTGCTCTTAAAGGCACCAATAGTCAGGAGGGAAAAAAGCAGGAGGAGTGCATTTAGCTTTAGGAATTTTCAAAAGTAAAGAAGAAAATCATGGCCCAGAGAGCTAGAAAACCTTCCACATTATGAGTGTGACTTGAGTTCAAACTGAGGACTATGTGTTGTCTTGGTGTTGGAAAAACTGTCTTCCTCAGTGGGTGATTTCCTAGGACTTCCTCCTTGAGGCAAGCTAGGTCCTCTGTATCACCTAACAACCACATAATAACCTTTTGATGAGAGGGTGGTGACAGACTACGTGTCCCTGACTTTGATAGCTTTCTGTAACAGGGAAGGTATTTCCTTATGATGAAACATTTGCTAGGTTGTTGTCATAGAAGTTTCAAAACCTAAGGGACCAGCTTAGAGCCAGAAAAACAAATTTTCATACCAATTGTGAACCTTGATAATGAACTGTAGCTTCAAAGCAGAATTGACTTTTCTTGAGGGCTTTGTCTGGGTTTAGCATGAAAACTAGACTGTGTTAAGTAGAGCAAAGAAGTCTGGAGACCAATTAAAAGGACCTTGGCTTCGCCTCTCCTTTCACAGCACTTGAGTCCTAGTCAAATTACAAAGGGATAAATATAGAATTTGTGAGATAGAGCATTTGTTAAGACTTAATAACTGTTGGTTGAAAAGTTGCTATGGGGACTTTTTGTTTTTAAAGAATTATAATAAGATTTAAGCCATCAAGGAACTTAAAGGCCAGTAAGAGAGGTGAATTGGACCTCCAACCTAAGTATATTTAAATTAGGAGATGGACAGCTCCGGGGTTGAGCATAGATGAAGTGTCATGCCTACTACTCCAGCAAGAACTCATTCTGGCCATGTTGACCTGAACGTTTCATAGAAGAGGGGACCATCTGAACTGGGTCTTGAGGGATCAGAGATTTGAGTAGGTGGAGGAGG
Organism: Rhizomys pruinosus; assembly: GCA_009823505.1. Classification (NCBI taxonomy): domain Eukaryota; kingdom Metazoa; phylum Chordata; class Mammalia; order Rodentia; family Spalacidae; genus Rhizomys; species Rhizomys pruinosus. The sequence goes on along the minus strand of VZQC01003806.1, from coordinate 70,881 downwards.
GAAGGTAGTCCAGAAAATAGTGGCAGCATTGTTAACGAAGTGCAGCATAGGCAGAATGAATGGCATATTTGGGAAATGACCAGCAGCTAAAGCCAATTCTTGTTAAATCTTATATGGATGGGAAAGACAGGCTAGACTGTGAAAGATGGGGGAATCTTGACTTCAACCTGTAAGATTAGTTCTTAATTCAGTAGTCATGACTGAGATGTCTAATTTGTATAGATCATGGCAAGCATGGCTCATTAAAGAGGGGAAGTCTCTGCTTGGTTTTGGTACTGAGACTGGGTTTGAGGGAGTAAAAATTATTTTCTAAATAATACTGAAATGCTATTCAATTTACCCTAAGAAAGCACATTGGGTCTCATGAAGCATTTCAGTTGAAATAACATTCAGCTCATTAGTGCATCTTAATACTTTCTGGAGGGGAGAGTGGAAGGGTTCCAGATCTTGACAGTGTGTGCTTCGAGTCAGAGGAAGAAGACCCTTGCCTCAGACCTGCCTCCTTTAAATATCCGAGAGCTTCATTTCAGAGCATTACAGCTGACCAGCAGATTTAGAAGGAATAATTTGTGGCTCAAAATCAGGGATAACGTACAAAGAAGCAGAACACGGGCTTACTCATATCCAGATCATCAAACAAAAATGAAAGTTTGAAAATGTTCTTATGATAGTAAATCCCAACTATTCATTTAATCTGTAATTCAGAAATGGGGCTGTAGAAGTAAAAAAAATCCTTTTGTTCTTACTATGTTAAAGATATTAACAAAAATTCTCCTTGTGTGGGGAAGGTTGTAGGCTAGAGAGAACTGAACTGCATGCTTTCCTAGATTGTTGTGAGCTGTCCGCTTTAGTAATAATCAGCACTGTGACTTCAGGGTTTCTCTAGTGCCTTCAAAATACCTTGACACATTAACTTGCTTGGTTACTGCACTTTTTTCTAATTTTTTCACAGATTCTTTTTGCTATATATTAAATGATAGCTCACACCTCCTCTTCATGATATATAATAATTCACACTTAAAAGGACATTTGGATCCAAGGGTCAGAAGGATTGAAAAGCTCTCTTATGGAAAGAAATGAGTATTTAGTAAATGCCAGATGGCCCAATGAGAACTTTCATCCAAAACATACCATTTAATTCATACTGCAAGTCTATGGGGGAAATAGGCTTAGACTCTTTTGTCAGATCAAAACAAAACTCAACCACTAAATGGACTTAGTACATTATATATATGCATATATAGATATATAAATTGTGTGTGTGTATATACATATATATATATATATATATATATGTAATAATAAATTCAAAGAAGAGGACAAGAAATTGTGAGGGGAAAAGCTGGTGGGGGCTAGAAGGAGTGGAAATAATGCAAATACAGTGCCTGTGTATGACATTCTCATAAAATGAAAAAAATTATATTCTCAAAAAACAAATTTAGACTCAGCTTGTGGAAGTTGATTTGCCTAGGGACAAGCAGTATTATGTAAGGACACTAGGACTTAAATCAGGGCAGGTCTGAGATGCAGCTTCTATTTTTTAATTTTTTTTATTTTTAAATAATAGGTAATAAGTAATGAATACAGGCATTCTTCATGTAAAACCAATCTGTAAGTAGCTATGCCCAAACTTATACAGCCCGAGGCCCCCATTGTCCAGCTGGAGGAGCTTATATGTACTATCATGTTGATCAAATAAGAGTCCACTCTATATTTCTACCACGCCCCCTTTTCCGCAGATTGTTCCCTAGGCTTTAGAAAAGGGACAGGATGCCTGTATATCTAATTGCTTATGCTTCATCAGTAGGATTAAAAGGTTATTCCTGGATAAACTACCAACCCATGAAAGGAAACAGCCTGAACTGATCAGAGTCCAAAACGACATCTCCAGAGAAAGTAGACTGCTTTGCTTCTCGCCTACTTGTGTCCCTTTTCTAAAGCAGCTTCTATTTTTTTCCACCTTGTTGCCTTTTGGGGTTCTGAAATCCATGAAAATGATTATCTTTTCTGATCACAGTCTGCTAAGGACCTTAGAAATGAGTAGACATGCTTTGGCCTTTGGTTTATAAGTCTTGTGATTCAGTTTTATTTTATCTCTGTTTCAGTCTTCAGCAACTTACTGGTTTGTCTGAGGCTAACTGTCTCCCTGTGGGTCTAAATGGAGGAAAACAGAGAATAATAAAGATCACCGAAGGTCAGGAGTAGACTTCGTGCATGTGTGTAGACAGGAAGATCTTCAGCAAAAAGGAAATGTCTTGAAAATCTCCTATCTTCATTGGGAATTCTTTCTTCTTCTGGAAGTTCATCTGAAGGAAGCAACTTTTGATGACACAGTCATCTTGTGGCATTTAGTCTTTGTATTTGTTTGACTTTCACTACATGTAGTTATAACCATATGTGTGTCAGTGATATCTTTAGAGTAGGTCTGATGTTGGCAGACAAAAGAAGGACTGTAATCCCAGCTATCATGGAGGTGAGGCAGGAGGATCATAAATTCAAGGCCACACTAGAAACTTAGACTCTGTATTAAATAAAAAGCAGTGGAAGTATTGTTCAATGGTAATGAACAGATTTCTACTTGCCTAGTAGATCGGAAATCTTAGATTCAGGGGCTGGAGAGCTGCCTCAGTGGTTAAGAACACTTGGCTACTTCTGCAGAAGACCCAGGTTTGGTTCCCAGCAACCAAATGGTGGCTAACAACCTTCTGAAACTCCAGTTCCAGAGGCTTCCATGCCCTCTTCTTACCTCTGTAGGCATTGTAGAACACAGGTGCACTTACACACATGGAGGCAGTATACTCACACACAAAGGGAAAGGGGAATATGCCTGAACTGAACTGAAAAATGATGTATGAAATACATAAAACATCAATAAAAATAAATAAGTTGGGGCTGGAGAGATGGCCTAGTGGTTAAGAGCACCGAGTGCTCTTGCAGAGGACCCAGGTTCGATCCCCAGCACCCACATGGCAGCTGAGAACCGTTTTTAACTCCAGTTCTAGGGGAATCCAATGCCCTCTTCTTACCTCTGTGGCATTGCATGACACAGGTGCACCAAACTACATGCAGACAGTACATTCATACACATAAAAAATAAAATTAAAAAAATAAAAAGAATAAATTACTTGCAACCCTAGGTTCAATCCACCATCATCAACAAAGAAAAGTAGATGGAGTGACTGCCTTGACTCTCACCTTCTTGTTATAAATTTTCAGAACTGTCTGTACACATTGTATCTATTTCCTGATTGAGTTGTTCCTGCCACTCCATTGAAACTGCTCTTACAGAGTTATCTATTTATGAGGCCAGTGGATAATTCTTTTTTTTTAATTTTATTTATTTCTGTCTGTGTATGAATGTACTGTCTGCATGCAGGTTTGTGCACCCATGTTGTGCAATGCCGCGGAGGTCAGAAGAGGGCGTCGGATTCCCCTGGAACTGGAGTTCTCCTGGAATTGGAGTTTCAGATGGTTCTCGGCCGCCATGTGAGTGCTGGGGATCGAACCCGGGTCCTCTGTAAGAGCGGTTGGCCCTCTTAAGCTAGGCCATCTCTCCAGCCCAGATAATTCTTTTTTTTTAAAGTTTTTTTTTTTTTTTTTTTTTTTACTCTTTATGAGCTGTCTATAGTGTCAGCACTCACTTCTTATTAAAAAAAAGATCCTTTTCTTGACTTTCCTTTCTCACCATTTGTTTGTATTCCTGTTTCCTGACTCTCTGCCCATACCTTACTACCTTGTGGTTCTTCATTGCTTAATCTTTCCATGATCTAGACTTTCATGAGTAACTCTAGAGCCATGTGTTCTTTTCACTTGACAGTTGGGCCCTGGTTGATTTTATTTGTTCTGGTGGCTTCAGAAAACTTCCTTCTGCCAATCACTCTCCATGTTACATTTTTTGGTCCTTTTATCTTGGTGGTAAGGATATGCCCCGTCTGTCATTCCTTCTTAGATAGATTACAGGAATCCTAAAATAGGACTCATGTTCTTCTGCTTTTCTATCTCCAGTTCCCTGGGTGGCCCCACTGTTTACCACTTGAAGATCTCAAGAAACCCACCTGGCATTGGTGACAGCTCTTTCTCCCTTCTACCCACAAGGCAATGAGTCATTGGTGGAGAATCAACTTCTGAATGATTCTATTTCCAGATATCTGTTCATTTTTCTTCCAGATAGTCTTGCATCTTTTTATACCAGCTTGTTTTGGGATTCTATGATGGGAAAGAATAAATACTATGTTTCCCATAAACTACTACCACTGCCTCTTATGTTGTCTCATTTAAAATCTCAAATAAATGTTTCCATTCAGCAGCAAGATTTGTCTTTCTACTATCCAGTCTCATCATATTTCTCTATTAGAAAACTGTGTTAACTCTTTTCACTACTTAGTAAAGAAGACTTGGTGCTTTGCCACATACTAGGCACTTATTATTTATAGTAATTACTTATGTAGTTGAATGAATTATTCTTGGGATAGCTATAGATCCATAATGCCTAACATAGTAGCTGGCAAGCACTTACAAGGTAACCAAATTATAAGACTAAAATATATGCTAGGTATAAGACCTAGTATGAAAAAAATTCAAAATAAATCATAAATTTTCTGTTTGTTACATGTTGAAATGATAATATTAAATATATTGGATGAAATAAAATAGACTATTTTTTTTAAAATAGACTATTAAATGAATTTCACATGTTTCCTTTTACCTTTTTAAATGTGGCAGCTAGAGAAATTTTAAATTTCATATGTAGCTTATATTATTCTTTGATGATGAATAGTCTTATTATAGAGTATCACTGAAATTGCACTGAAATTGGATGTCAAAGCTTTTAAGTTCTCTTACATTAGAATGTTAAAAACCTTCATTTAAAAACTTTTTGTATTGTTCATATTGCAACCTCACCCTCTCCTTTTCTAGTGTGTGTAGTTAGATGCTTGCAGGGTCATCAATCTCTCTGTCTCACACCTCCCTGCTCAGTTGCTAATTTCTCTGGGGTCACAGGGGTGTTGAGGAAAGATCTGTAATTGGCAGTCCCTTTAACACTGACTCTGAAAACATGCTGCCCTTGCTTCAGTGATAGTGCCCACTTGTCAAGGGAGCTCTGTACTTACAAGTTTAAAAACTATGTAATTGGTATGTGAAAACTGAGAATTAGTGTTTGTCCTTGAAGTAGTTCCTTGCTGGAATCCAGCTGCATCTTGTCTAACAACCATGTAGGAAGTGGTTATAGTATCTGATAATAGACAACCCCAGACATCACTGCTTAGATTTTAAAGAGCAATTCAAAATTATCTTTTTATCCACTTACCTTTAAAAAGGTGAAATATCTGTTTGCATACCTTAAATTTATCTAAGATATCATGCTGTTTTTGCTTTTGCTTCACCTGAACTAGGAAAAACCACACACACACACACACACACACACACACACACACACACACACACATATTCACATACAATGAAACAGTTTAATGAATTGACTTAGTTTGAACCTTCCTGAGAAAAAAACTCAGTTTTGGTTGGTTGCTACCTTGATGTTGTTATTTAATGTACTCAGACATTATAAATGCTGTGCACCACTCACAAATTAAAAACTAAATGCTTTTCTTTATGTATGGTGGTGCACACCTTCAATCCTAGTACTTGGTAGGTAGAAGGCTGGTAGATTGGGATTTCAAAGCCAGCCTCAACTATATAGCAAGTTTGAGGCCAGCCAAGGCTACAACGAGGGTGTCAAAAAAATCAACCAACCAAACAAATAAAAAAATACATTGACTCTGAGGAATTTGTGCTCAGCTTCATCACCTGTCAGTCGCTGACATTGCATTCCATCCTGGACCCGCTTGCTCGACATGAGGTAAGCAAACCAGACTACTTATAGTATACTTATATCTGAGCGTTTTAGCCGGCATCGTGTTCATGCCCAGAAACGTCTGATTAGACTTATCATTAATGTGGGCATTTTCACTCTGTGTTCAGAAAAAGTCATGTTTGTTCCCTCTTAATTGCCATCTACCACAAGGGCTGCTTTTTCAGTGTTCAGGAGATCAAAATCCAGAGTATAATAAAATGATTGCCTCTGTGTGACTGTTGCAAGCACGAGGCCATCAGGAATCACCAGTGGTTAGTTAGTGTGGCTTCTAAGTCCCAAATGATGTAAAAGAGACTTCTTTACATGTTTCCTTGGATTTTTGTAGTATTTTCATGAAACTCATTTGCATGGGTCTTAGCTTTGTGGGTTCTGTTTGGCTGGATAGGCTGTTTCTCTGAAGAATCTTTCTGTCCATATCTGAGTGGTGCTGAGGTGAGTCAGGGGTCCAAGCCTTAGGCTTATTGGAGTCTCTAACTCACCCAGGCATGAACAGCCAACTGAAAGAGGATGTTGTAGCCCCTCCACATGAAATATCCCACTTGTAGCTGGGGAATTCAAGAAATTAAATGCCACTCAGATATTTTGACACCTCAGGCTGTGCTGCTCTATGTCAGTCTGTAGAGAGGGAGTTCTGTGGTAGCTTTTAGTGGGATGAGGTATTGATAGAGGTCCTAGGTCATTTTCTGTTACTATACATGAATACTATAGCCTGAGTGATTGTGAAAGGATACATGTCCTCAGTGCAGAGTTCTGGAGGCAATGAGGTTTAAGGTTGAGGCACTGCATCTGGTAAATGCCTCCTTCTTGGTGGGGTCCCTCTACATGGTTCAAACGTGGCTTAGGGCATCTCATGGTCAGAGGGGAGCCCTCAAAAGATAGACAAACTGACTTTTATAACAGATCCACTTTCAAGATAAGCCATTAATACATTAATTCACTTACCAAAGAATAGATTGATCCAGTCATGAGAACAAAGCCCTCATGACCAACTGCCTCTACAAGGTCTTACTGGTCCCTTCTCCTAATGCTTTATGGTGCATGTTGAGTTTCAGTGAATGACATTCAAAACATTCAATAGGCAAGCAGAGCCCAGCTCTTGAGGAGAAACGGATAATCCTACAGTTAGACTGTTTTTTCCATGAAAAGTAAAATTTCTGACTTGCTTTGAACTTCCTTTTTTAAATATATTTTTATTGTTAGCCAGGTGTGGTGGTGCATGCCTTTAATCCTAGCACTTGGGAGGCAGAGGGAGGCAGATCTCTGTGAGTTCAAGGCCAGCCTGGTCTACAGAGTGAGTTCCAGGACAGCCAGAGCTACAGGGAGACCCTGTCTCAAAAAGACAAAAAATACATTTTTATTGTTATTAAACGTTTTTGTACATCATACATAATTTCTCAGTCCAATTTAGAGTCATTTTCCTTTCCATGAGCCCCACCCCACCTGAGTCCCTGGACTCTGCCATACATGTCTTACATCTTTTTCTGAGTCTTTCCAGAGTTTTTCTTTTTTCTTTTTTTTTAATTTATTTTTTTTATTTTTAAGGGATTCTACAATATAATGACACAGTTGTTTGCAGATAACATTGATGTTACTCAGTATGTCATACAATTAGGTAATTGGTGCATTTTGCAATTATCTATGTCCAAATTTTGAACAACCCAAGGTTCCCATAGTCCAGTTGGAGAAGCTTGTATGCACAGGCATGTTGATCAATCAGGAGTCCAGACTATATTCCTGTAGTCTCATGATTCACCCCTATCTCTCCGCAGCCCTTACAATCTACCACGCCTCCTCTTCTGCATTTTGTTCCCGGGCTTTGGGAAGGGGCACAAGTGGGTGAGAAGAAACAGTCTAATTTCTTTGAAGTTGTCATTTTGGACTCTATGTCTGTTCAGGTTTTTTCCCTTCATGGATTGACAGCTTTCCCAGTGGATACCCTTTTTAGTCATACTAACAAAGCACAAGCATTGATTTACAGGCATTTAAGCAGTAACCAATATATGTTCAAGCTAAGCTTTGTGAGCATAGACACAGATGCTTGGATGGTATGCTAATCCACAAACTGTGGTTTCTCTATAAAGGGTGACAAGTTCTTATTGTGGCTTATAACATCCCTAACCACTAGAGGACATAAGCTTGTGGCATCGCTGTGAGTTATTCCTCCAAGGAGAGAGCTAATAGCCAATAGATTTGGGATATATATAAGAGACACTTGGCTGCCACTGTTGCACAGTATCTCCAGGCGGTTGAGGTGTAGCTGATATTGATGGAGGAGTCTTGCTGTCCTCAGGGAGACCATATTTTGATGTATTGCTTTTAGAGGCTTATTGTTTTGGGGGAAACTTCACTGTTTCAGTCATTTTTTCCCCAGTTCTTTTATTGTTTCTCTTTGTATTGTTCTATATATATATATATAGATATATATACACAATATACACATGGTTACACATACATACATACATTACATAAAATATACATATATACATGTACACCTGAATTGGAGGATTTCATTTTCTTTTTCTTTTTTTTAGGGCTAAAAGATGTCATGTTTTCCTTAGGAAATGTTTGAAGGCCCTCTTGGCAAGCCCAAACAACCATCAGTCTCTGTCCTTGTGCTCCACACTGGGGTCTTTCCTTTCGATGGTCACCCAAATGAGGTCCTGTCTTGATTTCCTGTACTGGCCTCCATGATTCAGTTGGGTAGTCCAACAATGGCAGTCTATATTCCTGAAGAGGCTTGAAACCCTAGTAGCGCTGCAGTCCACAAGCTGGATGTCTCAGCAGACCCATTCTGGCATTGAAGGTTTTGGAGGATCTTGGAGAGACATGAGTCCTTCAGCCCATATTGGAGGTTAAAAAACTGTGGTCTTGGGGCTGAGAGATGGCCTAGCAGTTAAAAGCAAGAACTGCTCTTGCAGAGGCACCTGGTTTCATTCCCCAGCACCCACATGGTGGCTGAGAACCGTCTTTAACCCAGTTCAGGGGAATCTGACACCCTTTTTCTGACCTCCTCAACATTGCACGACATGGTGCACAAACGTACAGCAGACCAGTACATTCATACACACCACAAAATGAATAAAATTTAAAAAAAAGAAAACAAACAACAAAAAAAACTCAAGGCGGGTGGTACATGCTTTAATCCTCACCAGGAGGCAGAGGCAGGAGGATCTTTGTGGGTCAGGCCAGCCTGCGTCTACAGAGTGAGTTCCAGGAAGCTGGGGCTACAGAGAAACCCTGGTCTCAAAAACCAAAAATAAAAATACAACAAAAACTGTGTCTCATGTCTTTGAAGAGATGCAAAAGTAGTGGCAGCCACAGAGTAGATGCACTTGCCAGTAAGAATTGAAGACAGCAAAACAGTGCTCTTTTTTTTTTTTGTTTTTTTCTTTTTGTCTTTTACTAAGAGCCAAGTTTTATATCTGAAGTACATTTCTCAGGACTTAATGATTCTTATTTCTGGTATACTTTCCTTTTGGAGGCTTAAGACCACACAGCCCAGATTAACCAAGGTTTTTGTTTCTCAAGGTTAGGTTGAAGGATTGGTCCTCAGGGGTCACTCGGGTTTTTTTTTTGGTGGGGGAGCCCCAGGCTCCTTGTGACTTTTTCAATACCAGTTCCATCCACTGAAGACAAAGTCAGGTCTGTGCTAGACCAGGCTCCCTTTTTGAAGCATGACAGACTTCCTCTTTATAGATTGGACACTGGCTGAGGTCCCATTAGTGGATCTCCAAGGCCTCCCTGCACAGGAAGACTGGAGACTCACATTTGCAGGACATTTCAAGAGATGCCCCCATGCGTAGTCCCCTGGGACTTAGTTGACCTCTGAGGGCAAGGAACGAGGTTATCCCTTAGGTCCCTAGGTCAAATTGGTACGGGCGTTGTATTAGTCACTTTTCTGTGGCTATGATAAAACCACCATGACCAAGGGAACTTATAAAAGGAAGAGTTTATTTGAGCTTACAATTGAGATTGACGGTTCCAGGGAATTAGAGTCCATTGTGGTGGAACGCATGGTGGCTGGAGCTGGAGCAGAAGCCGAGCCATGACCAGAAAATGAGAAGGAAGATTTATTGACTAAGAGATTACGGATTCCAGGGAATAGAGTCCATTGTGGTGGAACGCATGGTGGCTGGAGCTGGAGCAAGAAAGCCGAGGTTCACATCTCACAGAATGATTGACAGGAAGTTGAAGAGAGCCTCTGGAGACAGAGCAAAGTTTGTTAAGTCTCAATACCCTGCCCCCAGTGATGTACTTCCTTCCAGCCATTTCTAAGAGCTCCCCAAAACAGTGCCACAAACTCAGGACAAAAGCGTTGAATACTTAAAGCCTAGGGGGGACATTCTCATTCAAACCACCACAGGCGTTAGTGGGTTGTTATGAAGCCACCTTCAGGGGAACTTTACAGAGTCTAAGTTACACTTCAGCCTGGATACATTGCAACCTATTGTACGGAAAATTATTGGTATTCTAAAAAACTGGTTGATTTCCATATCATATTTCATTGATTTGCTTTTTCCCAATTGTTGCTTTTTATATTACTCTAAAACTTATGCTTATATCTAATCCCAAGTCCCCCATATAATTATCCAACAATCCGAAATAGTCTCTGAAAAATAAATGGATGAGGCTTAATTCCTAGAACCTGTCTAGGATTCCAATATAAGAGCATGAGTTGTTTTGTTGATCATGAGAAGAACACATTAACGTTGCTTCTGTTTGCCTTACAATACATATGAGTACTTGGTGTTATAGCCATCCACAAGCAGAATGATAGGGATATCCAAGTTCATTGTTTTTTCTGGGACTGTAGTTTACTTCAACCTTAAAAGGCAGTTATACTTCTCGAGTTCATCCATTTACTGCAGTATTTCATGATGTTTATCTTTTTTTTACTGCTGCACTAGCAACTCCATTGTGTAGAATAGTATACCAATGTTCCTCTATCCACTATGTTGTTCTGTGAGGTTGGCACTGTGGGTATGGTTTCAGCTCTTTGCTTAGGTGAAGAGAGCTGCAATAGACAGGCTGTGCATGTATTGTATCTCAGTAGGAGAGTCTCGTATGGGTATATACCCAGGATCTGGTAATGCTGCGTCATGGTGGTAGGCCATTATTGGAGTACTTTTAAGAAGTTCTCCAACACTGCTTTTCCATATGGTTGTACGAGTTTGCAATTCCACCTAGCAGTGGTGAGTGCTTGTTTCCCTTTCCCCCACAACCTCTCAGCCTTTGGTAATCTGTTTCTCTTGATCTAAAGCCAGTCTTAGTCAGAGTGATGAATGACATATTTAATGTGGTTGTTTAATTTGTCTTAAATATTTTTTATTAAAACATGGAACAATTTTTTTTTTTTTTTGTCTTTTTTGAGACAGGGTCTCCCTGTATCACCAGCTGTCCGAACTCACTCTGTTAGATACGCAGTGGCTGGCCTTGAACCTCCAAAGATCACCTGCCCTCTCCTAAGTTTAGGATTAAGGTGTGGCCCCCATGCTGGTTATATATGTTGAAACACTTTTTTTTTTAGTCTTTTCAAACAGGGTTTCCCTTGGCGCCCAGCTGTCCTGGAACTCACTCTGTAGATCAGGCTGGCTCTTGAACTCACAAAAGATCGCCTGCCTCTGCTCCCAAGTGTCTAGAATAAAAGGCATGTGCCAACACGCCCAGCAATAGTTTGAACACTTTTTAAGATATTGTCTTCAGCATGCTCTATTTCCTCACGTGTGAGGTCCTCTGTTCAGCTCTTTACCCATCTTTTTGGGTGAGCCATTTCAGCTTATCTTCTTTTTTTTGTTGAGTATGCTTTGTATATTTCTGGAAGTTAATGCTCTCAGATGTAATCAGTAGTGAAAGTTTCCTCCACGACGCTTGTGATTTTCTTCTTTACTCGTCCTGATTCGTTTCTTTGCTAGTACAGGAGCTTTTGAGTCTTATAAGTTCCTATTTGTATCAATTGTTCCACCTCCTATTCTCTGGCTGCGTTGATTTAGAAAAGGTCTTTCCTATGCCTATGTCTTGTAGGGGTGCCACCTTTTTTCTTCATCACCTCTCAGGTAGTTTTCGGTTTATGTTAGTCGTTGATGCCATTTCGAGCTTGATTTTTATCAGGGTGCGAGCAGGGTTACAATTTTATATACTGTTCCTGAATTGGTGATCCGTTTTTGGACACCATTTGCAGAAGATGCGTCTTTCTTCCACTTTAGAACGTTTTTTGGCCCCCCCTTGTCATTATAGGAGGCGGGATTTCCAGTGATTGTATCGCGTGTCAAGTTTGGAGCTATTCAATTTCTGTCTCCATTGGTCTATATGGTTTGTCTAGATTAGCCAAGATGCCAGAGCGTTTTCTGTAATATATAGTCCTTGTAGTATAGTTGAATCTGGTATAAGCGATCCCCCCATGTAATTGCACTTTTTTTTTTTTCTATCAGGGTTGCTTTGGTTATTCCTGGTCTTTTGTTGTTTTCCATACTGATTAGTTTAGCTTTTTTTCTTGTCTCCATAAGACTGTGAAGGAAAGTCGTTTGGGAGTTTTAATAGGGATTTGCATTGAATAGGCATATATTTTTGGCGATAACAATGGACCATTTTTTTACGGTATATTTAAGTTTTTCCAGTCCATGAGCAGTTTGGGAGTACTCTTTTCCATACTATCCGGATGTCTCTCTTCTAAGTCTCGCTTCCTCAGAGGTTTAAAAGTTTTTGTCTGTAGAGATCTTTTGATGTGTCAGGTTAGGTTTGTTCCCAGGTAATTTATTGATTTATTTATTTAATTTATTTATCTCTATTGAATATATATATATATTTTTGAGGAGCTTTAATTGTAGTGGGAAGATTCCCATTTTTTTGTTAATTCTTTTTTTTTTTTTTTTTTTTTGTTTGGGTTTATCAGAGAACTCTATCTGATGTTCATAGCAATTTGATCCTGCACTAAGTCTTTAACCATTTTTAGGAGTTTTTCTGGTTGAGGTTTTATCAGACCCTTCGTAAACTATCTATTGTTATTCCTCAAAAAGGGATAGTTATGTGTACTGGTGCTCTTATCCATTTTACTAATCTCTTTAATTTCCTTTTCTTGGCCTTATTGTCCTAGCATTTTCAAGCACGACATTGAAGAGGAATGTTGACAGGGGGTAAGCTTGCCGAGTTCCTATCTTTAAGGGAGTTTCTAACTTTTCTCGCATTGTTGGATGAATGTGGCTGGTGGTTTCTGTGTATATGGCTTTGATTTGATTTGGGAATGATCACTCCAGTCATTCCCATCTAGACTTTTATTGTTATTTTTATTTTATCTTTCTTTATTGATGCTTTTTGGGCGTGTTCATTACATATTTTCATTAGGTTCAGCATGTATATTGCCCTTTTTCCTCTCCCACCACCGCCCGACCCCACACTGGAGATCATGGCATTCTGCCATGACTGTCCTGCATTATTTCTCATCAGTTAGTTTTTTTTTTCCATTTTTTAGCTATAAGTTATAATCCATGAGTTACAAAAGCATCCTTCATGTAAAACCAATTTGCAAAGGCGTCCAAACCCCACAGCAAGCTCCCACCATCCAGCGGGGTAGGGGTTTGTATGTTCATCAGGTAATCAAATGAGTGGCCAGACTAATTGCTGTAGTTTCACCATTCAACCCAATCGCAAGCCCTTACATTCTACACGCCCCCGTCTTCTGCAGATTATCTCCTCTATGGTTAGAGCCTTAGAAAGGGGCACACGGTGGTAGTGAGAGAAGCCAGAACGATCCATCTTCTGGAAGCTGTTGTCTGTGGATATTGCTGTCAATTCTGGCTGTTTCCTGTTGCATGGAGCTGACAGTTTAGTCCAGGAACTAACCTATCGATCCTAACTAATGAAGCTCAAGAAATTAGATGAATGAATAAGGATGATTTGTAACAGCATTAATAGTTACGGCTAGGGGTTACTTTGTATAAGACACATGTTTAGGATGGTATTTGATGCATGAATTACATTTTTTTCTCGTTGTTAACTATGACAGCCGAGGTCGCTCCTGACTGTTGGCCTGGTTTCTGAAATCTCCCACTATACCCATAGTAGAGGATGTAAGCTTTGGGCATCAACCAGTGGAGCCTTATCCTCCATAGGAGAGAGCCAACTCAGCCAATTATGGATTTGGATATACAGGATATGGCTCCACTTGCTGCATATATTTCAGCAGTTGAGTGTTGTAGCTGGGACTTTAAGCATGAAGACCGGGGAGCTGATTGTTTCCAGCCAAGGTGCTTTTTTTCTGCTTGCCCCGATTGAGATGTTGTGTTCCGGAGTGGTTTTTTGTTTTTGTCTTTCAGCCATTTACGGTTTGTGAATATTTATGACTGATTTCCCTCATATGGCTGAACGCACACTCTGCATCTCTGATATGGATCCAACTTTGTCATGGCGGACTGACCTATTTTGATGTGGGGTCCTGGTGATGCTGGTTGTTGGGAAGTAGTTGTTGGTGTTGATGCAATTTTGTGCATCTGAGTCATTAAGAGATGGGTCTAAGTTCTCTTTTTGCATTATATCTTTTGCCTGGTTTTACTGTATGTAGAGTGATGCTTGGCTTCATAGAAGGAATTTGGGAGAAGTCCCTTCGTTTGTACTCCTCTCTATGAACAATTTGAGTAATTATGGTGGAGGTTTCTTTGAAATGTTTTATAGAATTCTGCTGCTGAAACCATCTGGTTTTTTTTTTTTTTTTTGTTGGGAGGTTCTTGTTTGCATTTTCAATTTCTTCATATGTTTATGGGTGCTTTTAAGCTGTCAATTCTCTCTTGGTTTAGCTTTGGTGATGATTACACAGGATATCTCCATTCGTGTATTCACCTATTTCTCTTAGGTTTTCAATGTTAGTAGAGCGAGGCCCTAGGTTATGATATGAGGTATTCCTGTAACGATTGTGTCTTGTCCTCTTTTCATTTGTCCTGGTGTCACACATTTCCCTTCATCATGAATCTTTAATTTGGGTTTGCTCTTTTTCTTTCTTTTCTTCAACTGGGGCTAGAGGTCTTCGTCTTATTCTTTCTAAATATCAACTTTTGGATCTCTGTTCGTTTTTTGTATTATTTTTCCTTCTGTTTATTTATCGATTGATTCTGTTCTGAGTTACTCGCTATTAGGGTTATGTCTCACTGATCTGTTGCGTTAGCAGGGATCTATGGTGTTGTCTTCCAAATTTTTGGTAGGGGCTGCAGTTTGTAGTATGTATTTGTGCTCTTCGTTTTTTGGGGTTGTGTTTGGGGGTAAAGGAGGGACCCAGGGCTAGATATTTATTTCTGTCTTAGCACTGTTGTTTTATTTGTTTTTTTTTTTTCTGTGTGTTTTGTCCCTTGATGTGCTTTGTGGACAGGGTTTCCCGCCCTGTATGGCCCCACTTCCGGATACAGCACGCGGCTGTATAGTATCAGGCTGGCACTAGACACGGCGACAAATGATGGCCGCCCGGTCCTCTGTCCTCCTGAGTGCTAGGAATTGAATGCGGGAGCGCCCCACGCCGTCTCTTTGATGACTGTGTTCCAACTATTAGTCTCCTATAGGTTTTTTTGGTGTTGTTGTACTGTCATCGTTTCAGTTCCGTTGGTGGTACGGACCATGTTGTGAAAGGTTCACTTCTTGTTCAAGAGTTTCAGTGGACCTGGACTGTCTGGTTGAAGTCTGTTCTCTCCAGCTGACCTTGGTTTTTATAATTCTCTTATCATATTAATTCTTTATTTTCTTGTTCGCTGGCGATTGGCTGTAGAAAGTCTATAGGCGAGCTGCTTGGTTGCATTAGCGAACGTTCGGTAGGTGGATACCTGCACGTTTGTCTTTTTAGAAAGGGTGAGTTACTTTTTGTGAGAAATACTATTTGGCGGCTGTGTTTAACAATTAAAAGTTGATACAGTAGTAATAAGAATATACAGAAACTGTGTTGCACGCACAGATATAGTTTGGGCCCAAAGTAAATAAGATAGGGATTTTTGATTTTTCATTGGTCAGGTTTCACAACTTAAAAGAGGTTGTAGGGAAGTGATATACCAAGTCAGTGAGACTTGTGGATTCTCTGAGTGATCTGACCAGAAGCTTAGTAGCCCATAATATAGGTTTACACCTATATCAGAAGTGTTAGAAAAAACAGAAACCAAGAAAACAATAAACGAGAAAGACCAGAATAATAACAAGGAGAATGAAGTAGCAGAAACACTACAGATAACAGCCATGAATGGCTTACAGGGGGCAGGGAGGCAAAAACGAAGAAGGAATTAAAGTAAAAAAAAACGCTAGAAGTGATCAGGCGTGCGTTGATTAGAAAAGAGGAAACAAAGCGTTAAAAGACGAGGAATCACATTGTTAACCTGTCTCATAAGGATCGATACACGAAGCAGGCGAGGCAGGCACGACACGGGGATAGTGAGAGGGGCAATAGAAACACTGATGTCACTAGATCCAACAGGATAGAGATTAGGAAGAAAGAAGGGGGGAGCGCCGGGGAGGTTAATGACCAGTGCGAACACCGTGTAAAATAGGGAGGTGCTGTGACAAGCTATTAACAAATACGATGACTAATAGTGGGTGCGGTATACTGTTAATGCCTGCTAGAGGGGAGCGGGGGCAACTAAGGGTGGGTATCTGAGGCGTGATATCATGTGGTTGTGCGTGCCGCGGACAGTGAACATCGGAGTTGTTGGTGTTGCAATGATATTGGACTGGGGGTAAGGTGTAGGTGGGGGCTGGCTTTGATGGTGCTGGAAGTATAAGTTAATCACGGTGCGGTAATGAGTGTTTAGCGCAAAAATATATTAGGGGGGCTAGAGAGGATAGTGGGAAAGGAAAAGTTGGGTGATAGATTATATGCATAGAATGGCATCACGTACGATAGGTGGGGCCATAGGCAGCATGACATAAACCGAATAGTATTGTATTGGTAGTGGTAAACCGGACAATAAAGAACAATTGAGGAGCCAAAAGGGCAGATGGCGCAGTGTACGTAGGGTGGTGCTAGTCGCGATCTGACAAACACGGCGTCGCGCGGATAGGCACGAGTGGTCAGCAAGAACCCCAGCAGTACGCGGCTGCAACAAGGGGAAACTGCGTGCAGAGGAAACACGGGGGGAAAAGAAGATGGAAGGAAGGGAGAAAAAAAAGGGAAAGAAGGGAGAAAAAAAAAAAATATGCTCGAGGACTGGGTGACAATCACGAAGATAGGTGTGGACGGGAAGGAGGCGGGGGAATCGGGCAGAGCGGCTGATAACACACGACCAAAATGTGTCAACGCATGCACAGCATGATAAAGATCAGAGTAGACAGTGATAGGATGAAGTGAACACGCAGGATCGCAACACCACAGAGGGCAGCCGAGTAGGCAGCTAGACGTAGAAAGCGATACGTGTGAGTCCTAGGAGCACTGTCTGAAAGGGTGGGTGGAAAACGATAAGGGGAAGCCGTATGCGCTAACCGCACAACAAAAAGGGGGGTGGGGGAAAAAAAAGGAAAGAAAAAACGAGAGACAGGAACAACACACAAAACCGAGTGAGAAGACGAGAAAAGCAGCAACTCCTACTAAGACCCGATCCGCTGGTGGAGCGTCATCTCCAGGCCGTTCGAAGCGAGAGATGGTATGAATATAATTCCCTATTCGCTTTACGTCAGGAGTCTTCTTTGTAACCCCCTTCGTATTCAGGAGTGTGTTGTTTAGTCTCCACGGTTTCTTTATATAGTAGGTTTATTCTGTTATTGATGATGAGCTTTTTTGCATTGTTGTCTGATAGAATACATGAAAATTATTTCAATCTCTTTTAGTATTTGTTAGAAATTTTTTCTGTGTCCAAGTATGTGGTCATTGGAGAATGATTCTGTGGGTCTGAGTAAAAGTGGTAATACTCTGTGCTTGGGTGGTATATTCTGTAGATGTCTGTGGGTCCATTTGTTGTATCAGATCATTCAGTTCATATGTCCTCTCTGTTTTATTCTTTGTCCAGTTGATGTGTTGA
This sequence comes from Rhizomys pruinosus, assembly GCA_009823505.1. Lineage (NCBI taxonomy): Eukaryota > Metazoa > Chordata > Mammalia > Rodentia > Spalacidae > Rhizomys > Rhizomys pruinosus. The sequence goes on along the minus strand of VZQC01003806.1, from coordinate 53,037 downwards.
AAGGGCTCAGTGGAGTATTGAAGTCCCCCTACTATGAGTGTGCGGGGTTAATATGTGCCTTGAGGTCCTGGAGAATTGGTTTTATAAAGTTATAAAGTTGGGTGCACCAGAGTTTTGTGCATATATATTCACGTTTTTGTGAAGTCTTCGTGGTTAATTTCCACTTTGATAAAGCTGTAATGTCCCTCTTTGTCTCTTCTGGTCTGCTACGTTGAAGTTTATTTTGTCTGATATTAAATAGCAACTCCTGCTTTCGTTTTTGGTAGCCATTTTACTTGGCTATTTTTTTCAGCCTTTCACTTTAAGATTGTGCCTATCCTTGAGGGTGAGATGGATTTCTTGTAGACAACAAATAGAGGGATTCAATTTCTTAATCCAATCTCCCGTCTATCCTGTTATAACTTTGGGGATTGGAGGCAATTGATGTTTAAGGTTATTACTGATAGATGTGTGTTGCTGCCTTTTACTATGATCACCTTTGTGTTTTTTTGGTCTTGGTTACTACTTCCACAGTTATGCCTTTATTAATGTCTCTTTCAAGCTGACTGGGGGTAGTTGCTCACTCTCCTCGGTCCATATATCATTGCTGCAAGTATTTCGCTGAAGTAGGTCCGGTTTTCCAGACACGTAGTCTATCATATTGATTTTTATGTCAAGGGAAGATTTTTCTTTCTCCAAACTAAGAATTGACATTTTTCTGGGTGATATTAACACCTGGGTGCGCATTTATAGTCACATTTAGCACGAGGAATAGCTTTGGTCCACATCGATTGCTTTCAGAGTATGATTCTGAAAGTCAGCTGTAATTCTAAAAGGTTTCCCCTTTTATATGTAGTCGATGTTTTTACTCTTGTGGCTTTCAAAATGTTGTCTTTGTTATGTAGGTGCAGTCGTAACAGTTATAAAAGATAATGAATAAGGATGGTTGGGGTAGCTTCTTCGATGCATTGGGAATGGCTAGTGTTTGATGTTACTATGATGCTTGCTTATAATTTTGTAGGTGGGGTGGGTCTGGATGTAATATTTAGGGGGTTATGGGAAAGAAAATGTTGTGCTTCTATCCTATCGGGGAGGTGCCGGAATAAAAGTAAGAAAAATTTAGAAATCATATAATAAAAAAATTTCAAAAATAAGTGGTCCACAGTTCCAGGTGTTCCACTGGTGTATTTTTTTAAAATTTTAAGGTTTTTACTTTGAGCTTTTTAGTGTTGTGTAGGCATGGTGTATAGAAACCGGTCCCGCCCCCCCAGGGTATAGATTCGTTTTTCTTACTTCAATCGGGGAGTGTGATTCCCACAATATCATTGATCTCTTGATTGGAGAGGTGTATTCAATTTTCCTTATTTGCATTTCATCCGAATGCAAATTTTCTTTAGAATNAGAGAGCATCCATTTGTCTTCTCTGATTCTGTGCAGAGGGCCTTTTGGGTTTGCCACTCTGCCGATTTCTTCTTTTTTTTCTCCTCCCCTCAGATCCCGATGTTTATTTTTACATACCCTAAAACTAATACAGGTTATGCAAGTCTAAGCTAATAATTAAAAAAAATAACCCAACTTCCCCATAAATATTTTTCAGAAAATTCACACCCGAAATCATTCTTACCATCAAAAACAGTAAAACAATGAATAATGATACAACCATTTATTTGAGACATCAAGAAAGTCAAACAATAATAGTACAGCCACTAGGCTAAACAATTTAGCAGTTTTGCAGCAAAGTGAAGTTAATACTAACTTTTAACTCTAAGGACTTTATTTTTTATGCCTTGTGGTTACATAGGTGCCTAATAGTGTAAAAAGTGAGCTTTACAGCTTTAACAATAGAGAACTTTATTTTTCTTAGTTTAGTTCATTGTTTGCTCCAACTTTAAGCCATTTTGTGGCTGATGTAGCTTTGATACATATCTTGTTTTTATTCTGGTCATTGTTTTCCTCAGTTTCTGTTTTCTTCAGTTTCTGTTTTTTACACTTCCTGCTAAGGTGATTTTCTAAAGGCATTGATCTTTGAGTCAGATCACTAGAATCCATGGCCTCACTGGACTTAGTTTCACTTTGCCCTAAAATCCTCTTTTTAGTTTAAACCTGACCATGAAATCAAAATTCCTTTCTTTACTTGGGCAATTTGTGCATGACGCAGTTTCTGTAGAATTTTTAATTGCTACTGTATCATACTTTTAAGTTGTGTACACAGTGCCATTATTTCTCACAAAGTACTAATTTCTAGAGAAGGCAAAAATGTTAGTTCCACTCCTTGAGGCAGAAGCAGGTACCCTAACTTCTAGAAAGCCGAAAGTCAAGCAGGCCAAAAAATAAGAATTCATATGATAAAAGAATTATTAAAAACCAAGGTCAGCTAGAGAGCAGACTTCAATCAGACGGGACAGGTCACTGGAACTTTGTCAAGCAGTGAACCTTTCACGAATGGCCTTGCCACCGATCTCCTCTGGCTTGCTCTCCCATTTTACAGACACACTTTACACACTGGTCTAAGTTGCTTAGATCTGCCAAAGCCTTTCCTACTTCATACAGAACCTGCCCCATTAAAGAACTCAGCAAAGCCAGGAAAGCCCCACACCAGTTTCCAGTTCCCTGTTGAACCGAGTTCTTCTTTACTTCTCTAGTGAATGTAGTTCTATTTAGCCCAGTGAACTTGGCACTACACATTGCTTTCCTCATCCCTACTTCTCTCAGTACTGCCTGTCCCTCCTCTATTGTCCTCCAGCCCCTGAAATCCAGAAACTGTCACTGGTAATAACCAAGTATCTAATAGCTCATGCAAGCCAGTCCATCAGGGACTGATTCCTCTGTGCTGCCTCAGGCTACACAGCCTGTGTCTCAAAGAGGGATGGGTGGTTATATTGCTCAGCTTTTCTGCTTCTGCAGCACTAAAACTAATACCATCTGCCTCTATGTCCCACAGCCATATGAGCCAGGTGGTGAGAAGGTCCTTCACTGCTTGTTTGAAAGTCTTCCCTAGATCCAACATCTCCAACGAAAAGTATTTTCTGATTGCCAGTCTCACCCACCAGACCTTTGTTAAGGCCTTACCAGCATCCATGCTGGACCATGAATTTTGGCTTTCTTTGTATTAAAGTTTGAACCTGAGGGGCATCTTCGGCTATTTCTAGGCCACTCTCTTCCTCATCACTACCTGCCTCCTCCCATGGGTTCCCGGTTTTGGAGTCCCAGGAGGAGACTTTATTAGCCATCTAATCTGAGCTTTCTTTTTTTTTTTTTAATTTTATTTATTTCGGTATGTATATCAATGTACTGTCTGCATGCAGGTCTGTGCACCCGTGTCGTGCAATGCCACGGAGGTCAGAAGAGAGTCTCGGATTCCCCTGGAACTGGAGTTCTCCCGGAACCGGAGTTTCAGACGGCTCTCGGCCGCCATGTGGGTGCTGGGGATCGAACCCGGGTCCTCTGCAAGAGCGGTCGGCGCTCTCAACCGCTAGGCCATCTCTCCAGCCCCCTAATCTGAGCTTTCTTTCCCCCCTTCCTCCTATCCATAAAACATGGCAGACTAACACCTCTCTCTTTCTTTTTTTATCCAGTTTACTGGGAAACTCAGTACTGAAGAAGCTAGCCTCAAATGGCTTCTTCTTGAAATTCCTCTCTTATATATTCTGTCTCCTTCCACTGTCTGAATTGACCTGGGACAGATCTCTTCTTACCCATAGGAGTGACCACGCTGCCTCTGCAGAACTTACTGACACTTCGGCCTGGAGTGTGCTGATCCTAGGGCTTGTATTGTCTGCTCTAGACCTTTTCTGCATCTCCACTAGTCAAGCAGGCATGCC
>VZQC01003806.1:34048-48139 GCA_009823505.1 Rhizomys pruinosus | reverse complement strand
CTTAACCACTAGGCCATCTCTCCAGCCCACTCTCCACTTATCTTTGGCTTTGTTCTTCAGATTTACTTACCCATGGCTAACCACTGTCCAAAAGTATTAAATGGGAATTTTCAGAAATATACGCCATGTTTTCCAGTGTACACCATTCTAAGTAGAGTTATGAAATCTCCTACTCTGCCCTGTGAATTATCCCTTTGTGCAATGTATCATGTTGTTGTCCCTTTGTACAGTGTATCCATGCTTATATACTATCCACAGTTTTGTTTGTTAGATGCCAGCTTAGTTGCCAGGTCAACTGCTGCAGTATTACAGTACTTGTGTTCAAAATACTCTTCTTTTGCCTAAAGGAAATTAGTGATGCTGGCAACCAGGAAGTGCCATTATATAAATAGATATAGATATAGATATAGATATAGATATAGATATAGGTATAGATCGTCTTAAAATCCATCTCTCCTGGGTAAGGGGTGCAACTGGTCCTTGGTCAGAGCAATACCAAGGAGTCAATTTAGCCATTGGCCAATCAGAAAGACTTTAAGTCTGAATGAGATGGGAATTCATTGAATAGGTATTTTGTTTTTGTTGTTTTTTGTTTTGGTCTTTTTGAGACAGGGTCTCCCTGTAGCCCCAGCTGTCCTGGAACTCACTCTGTAGACCAGGCTGGCCTAGAACGCACAAAGATCCGCCTGCCTCTGCCTCCTGAGTGCTAGGATTAAAGGCGTGCGCCACCACGCCCGGCTCTTACGACTGCTTTTATAGTATTCTATAGGTTTTGTTGTGTTGTACTGTCATCGTTTAGTTCCGTGGTGGAACCATTTGTGAAAGGTTCACTTCTTGTCAAAGTTCCAGTGACCGGACTCGTCTGGTTGAAGTCTGCTCTCCAGCTGACCTTGGTTTTTAATAATTCTCCTTATCATATTAATTCTTATTTTCTTGGTCTGCTTGACTTTTGGCTTTCTAGCAGTTAGGCCACCTGCTTCTGCTTCAAGGAGTGGAACTGACACTTTTGTCTTTTCTAGAAATGAGTACTTTGTGAGAAATAATGGCGCTGTGTACACAATTTAAAAGTAAGATACAGTAGTAATTAAGAATTATACAGAAACTGTGTTATGCACAGATTGCCCAAGTAAAGAAAGGAATTTTGATTTCATGGTCAGGTTTAAACTAAAAAGAGGATTGTAGGGCAAAGTGAAACCAAGTCCAGTGAGACTTGTGGATTCTAGTGATCTGACTCAAAGCTTAGTAGCCCATAGAAAATCACCTTATCAGAAAGTGTAAAAAACAGAAACCAAGGAAAACAATGACCAGAATAATAACAAGATATGAATCAAAACTACATCAGCCATGAAATGGCTTACAGGTCAAGCAAACAAGGAATTAAAGTAAAAAAAATAAAGTTCTCTATTGTTAAAGCTTTAAAACTCACTTTTTACACTGTCTAGCACCTGTGTAACCACAAGGCATAAAAAATGATGTCCTTAGAGTTAAAAGTTAATATTAACTTTGCTTTGCTTCAAAACTGCTAAATTGCTTAGCTGAATCGCTATACTACTATTGTTCTACTTTCTTGATGTCTCAAATAAATCGTTGTATCATTATTAATTGTTTTGCTGTTTTTGATGTTAAGAATGATTTCGGGTGTGAATTTTCTGAAAAATATTTTCAGGGAAGTTGGGTTATTTTTTTCATCATTAGCTTAGACTTGCATAACCTGTATTAGTTTTAGGGTATATAAAATAAACATTGGGACCTGAGGGGCAGAGAAGAAAAGAGAGAAGAGTTAAAAACAAATTGGCAGAGTGGCAAACCCAAAAGGCCCTCTGCACAGGATCAGAGAAGGCAGATGGATGCTCTCTGTAATCCTTAGGTCAGGAAATCGGCAGAGTGATAAACCCAAGAGGTCCTCTGCACAGGAGCAGGGAAGATAGATGATCCTCAGGTCACAAAAAAGAAATTCTTGTGTCTTATTTGATTAATTTCTTTGCTGCCATTGTGACCACCCACTTCAGAAACTGAACCTGGTGGAGCTGGATTCCGGCAGTTCCAGGAATGGTTTTATTTCTTCTTTGTTTCTTCTTTGACCCCTTCGTTATTCAGGAGTGTGTTGTTTAGTCTCCACGTGTTCCTGTAGATAGTAGGGCTTATTCTGTTATTGATGATGAGCTTTATTGCACTGTGTTCTGATACAATACATGAAATTATTTCAATCTCTTTGTATTTGTTGAAATTTTTTCTGTGTCCAAGTATGTGGTCAATTTGGGAGAATGTTCTGTGGGGTGCTGAGTAGAAAGTGTTTCTCTGGTGTCTTGGGTGGAATATTCGTTAGATGTCCTGTGGAGGTCATTTGCTGTATCATATTGTTCAGTTCAGAGTCCTCTCTGTTTATGCTTTTGTGTCGGTTGATCTGTTGAAAGGGCTCAGTGGGGTATTGAAGTCCCCTACTATGAGTTCCTGGGGTTTAATCTGTGCCTTGAGGTCGTCTGTAGAGTTATGTTTATAAAGTTATGAAAGTTGGTGGCACCAGAGTTTTGTGCATATATATTTCACGTTTGTGAAGTCTTCGTGGTTAATTTTCCCTGCTAAGGTGTAATGGCCCCTCTTTGTCTCTTCTGATTACTTCTACTTAGAAGTTTATTTTGTCTGATATTAAAATAGCAACTCCTGCTTCTTTTTGGTACCATTTACATTGGCATATTTTGTTTTTTTTTCAGCCTTTTCACTTAAAGTTGGTGCCTATCCTTGAGGGTGAGGTGGCTTCTTGTAGACAACAAATAGAGATTCATGTTTTCAAATCCATTCTCCCAGATCTATAACTTTTGATTGGGAGTTTAGCACTAATGATTAAGGTATTATTGAGGAGATGTGCGTTGCTTCCTTTAACCTTATTTCCATTGGTTGGTTTTGGTCTAGGTTTCTACTTTCCACAGTTATGCTTTTTAATTTCCTTCAAGGTGCCTGGGGGTAGTTGCTCTCTCCCCCGTCCTTGGCATTGCTCAAGTATTCTCTGAAGGGTTTTTGTTTTCTTGATTTTTTTTTTTTGTAATTTTTCTTTCTCCAACTATACAATTGACATTTTTCTGGGTGTAGTACCCTGGGTTGGCATTTATAGTCATTTAGCACTGGGAATGCTTTGGTCCACATTCTATTTGCTTTCATAGTTTGTTCTGAAAATTCAGCTGTAATTCTGATAGGTTTCCCTTTATATGTATCTTGTTTTTCTCTTGTGGCTTTCAAAATTTTGTCTTTGTTTTAGGCGTCTAACATTATAAGTATAATATGGTTTGGGTAGCTTCTTTTCTGATCTTGCTGTTTGGAGTTCTATGTGCTTCTTGTATTTGTATGGGTTTGTCTTTTTTTTTAGTTTTGGGAAAATTTTCTATTTTTCCATGATGGCGGATGTTTTTTGATCTTTCATAGTGTCCCACATTTCCAGTTGTTCCACTTTGTATTTTTTAAAATTTTATTTTTTACTTGAGCTTTTATGTTGTTCCTGTGTTATGGTCTCCCCAGGTCGGATATTCTTTTTTTTCTTGTTTGCTGCTTCTGAGGCTTTCCCCATTCTTTCCTCTTGATTGAATGAGTGTTTCAATTTCCTTTTTCATTTCATCCCGTGATTTCTTTAGTATTTCCATTCCTTTTGGAGCTTCTCAATCTCTTTTTAAAATTTTTTTTTTTTTTTATGTGTGTGAATGTGTATCTACTGCAATGTGTGTAGGGTGCATGTGTCTTGCAATGCCGCGGAGGTCAGAAGAGGGTGTCGGATTCCCCTGGACTGGAGCTACTCCTGGAATTGGAGTTTCAGAGGGTTCTCAACCGCCATGTGGGTGCGGGGATCAAAACCGGGTCTCTGTAAGAGTGTTTCAGCACTTAAACCGCTAGGCCATCCTCCAGCCCAATCCTTCTTGTAGCTCTTTGCTGTCGCTGGTTGGTTTCCTTTTCATTTCAGCATGGGTCCCTTTTTCAGTGTTTCCACTTCCTTTCAGAGGTTCATCATTTTTTCTCCCCTAGGTCCTTTCTGAGTTTTTGAATTCTTTCCGCTTAGTTTTCCGATTTGTTCTTTATATTCTATGAACTTTTTGAATATATCTGTGATTTTCGTCTAAGATCTGTGTTCTTGGGTTACCTCTAGGGAGATCTTATTGTAGTAATCTTTTATAGCTTGGTAGAGTTTGTTGTAGGATATTATTCTGTGCTTTTTCCCATATTGTTCTTTCATGTGCTTTTTGGGCGTGTGGCTTCTTTTGATTTGTTTTCTGGTGTGAATCTCAAATTTTTTTTCTTCACTGTGTTGAAGGATTGCTTTCCCTTGATTCCTTCAGATGCCTGTGTTTTCTCCTTGTTTTATGGAGTGTTGACTTGTCTAGGTTTCATGCTTCACTTTTGGTTTATTAGAAGATACACTCTTCCTTTTCTTTCTGTGAGTTCTCCAAAAACTGGGTAGATTACAACCCAGATGATATCCTCTGGGCACTCTACTCTGCCTCTGCGTTCCCTACAGCCGCCAGTTCCTCTAGTGTGGGTTGTGGGGATTCTGTACGTGTAGTCCCACCTGGACACTCCCTCCAGAATTCTAGTTGGTGGTGGGGTGGGGCATGAGTTGCTTGCTTAGCCCGCAGTCCACTCTGGCACCCTGCCCATCAGCTGGTGTGGCCAAAACAACCAATCTCTATGCACAACAGGCCAGTAATCCAGTTCTCCAGCAATCTGCTTGGCTGATGTTGTGCCTGGTCCACACCTTGTGCTTCATCTGATCCAGCCAAAGCAACTGATTTGTATGCACCCAAATCCCCTAGAGGCAACAGCCCCACCTGTGTTCAGGCTGGCTGGGTATCTTCGCTCCCACAGCTGCACAAGCTGACAATCGAATGCTTTGAACTTCTAAAACAGTGGCTTCGAAGATGCACTATTCTAAGTCCCATACACACCTTTTTTGTATTTTTATGTTCAGCTTATTTTATTTTACTCTTACAACAATACAGACATTAGGTAATATCACACACACATTTTAATGCTTTAATATCTCTCTCTCTCTATATATTTTATATATCTTCTTTGAATATCTGTGTAGTGTTAAGTTTGGAGGAAAATGTGTATGCTGTCATCTAGTTATTAGTAATAGAATCAATTCTATAAAAATTACATGAAAACACACAATGAATTAATAAAAGTGGAGATGGAAGATATTTACCATGGACATAAAGATTTTATCATTGTAATGTACTCTGAATGTGACTGTTGGAATAGAATTGATCAAGGGTTTCCAGTTGTAGAGTTTCCTTGTATGTACATTTAGTCTGTCATGGAAGAGAGACTGAAGGATCAATTGTGATGGAGAATAGCTTGAGCAAACATAAGGGACTATCATCTTCTGAGTTAGCTGACTATGGATTTCAGAGCATTTGCTGATCCATTTTGCCTTACAACAACATTCCACATAGAAAGGCACTGACTTCATCTTTGAATTTTACTCTTGTTTATTTAAAAAAGAATAAAACATGGCTGTTTCTGGAAATGTGTTTATTTTTTTGCATGTTGATAAAGCAGTTTTTATAACATCCAATTCAAAGCTGGAATTGTGATTTCAAATAGATCAAAATAGAATAACCTCTATTAAAAAATGTCAGTCATTAATTTGGCTAAACCTATAAAACTAAGCACAAAGAAATGTCAACGAGATTTGCAATCAGAGCTGAGAAAATTAAAACAGTACAATTAAAAAAATATCACTAGTTTGAGAAAAAGAACCTAAACTTTGCCCCTAAAGTTCTTTTGGTCTTTATTGCACAACAAAATATGATCCTAGCTAATTGTATGTTTTTTTTGTTTGTATGTCATCCTTCTTCTGAGAACTCCTTGTCTTTTTCAGGAAGAATCATGTTGGTAGCTATGAGGGCGTTTTTTTTTTATTGATGCGTTTGTGGTTATTTACAAAAATACAAACATTTTCCAATTCAGTTCCAGGCATATATCACCGAAATTCCCGGTTCGCATCCACGCCCGGACCAGCCTACTCATCCCAGAATGACATTCATTCTGCTGTAGTTTTACTGCATCTTTCCTGCTTTTTTGTTTTGTTTTTTCATTTTTTTTTTAACAATAAGTGATAATTTTGTGAGTACAAGCATCCTCATGTAAAACCATTTGCAAGCAGTTGTGCCCAAACCCACACAGCTCATGGGTCCCACCATCCACCAGGGGGGCTGTATGTTCAATCAGTTGATCAAATGAGTGTCCCTCCTATATTGTTGTAGTTTCATCCTTAACCCCAATCGAAGCCCTTTACATTCTACCACGCCCCCTCTTGCATATACTCAGTTCCATAATGGCATTTATGTGGCACAAGAGTGGATGAGAAGCAAAAAAATCTACTTTCTCTGGAGCTGATGTCTTGGTCTCTAAGTCAGTTCTGGCTGTTTTCTTTCATGGGCTGCCAGCTTGTCCAGCATAACTTCGATCCTACTGATGAAGCACATGCAATAGATATTTAGGTAATTAAACAGTATATATATAGCCTTTCAATCCTACTAATGAAGCACACACAATAGATATTGGTATTTTTAAACAGTAACTAATGGTTATATAGGTTTCTTCTTTGGTATAGACACAGTATTTGATGGTATTAATTTCATGATTTACTTTTCTTCTGTTAAGTATGGCGGGTCTTCGTGTGGTTTATAACATCTCCTAACCATTAGGGGATGTAAGCTGTGGCATCCAGCCGTGGGTTATCCTCCAAGGAGAGAGCTAATAGCCATTAGATTGGGATATACAGACGTATGGCTGCCACTGACTGCACAGTATTTCCAGGGCAGATGAGGTGTTGCTTGGTGCTGACGGAGGAGTCTTGCTGAATCAAGGAGACCTATATTTGCTTAGTGTTATTTTAGTGGTCTTTGGTACACTCTCTGGCATCCCAGAGACCACTGTATACTTGCGATTGTGGTCTCCATACATCTTTTCCCATGTTTTATATCAGGTCCTTCAACAGCAGGGTCTTATGCGCTCTTCCTGCAATATCCCGTTTGGAGGCAAGAAGCCTTTCCCATTTGTGGGGGCTTGGATCCCCTGGCCAACATCTCCTTGGTAGATAATCCATTGTTGATGTCAGAGCTCCTGTATAATATATTTTGTTTGTGCATAGCTTAAGGAGACTTTAGCATTATATTTGGTTCTGAATAGAGAATAATCCTTTTCACAGTTTCTATGTCCTTTCATCAATTAAAGAAGGCGGTTTTACTGATTTTACAAGAGAATTCTCTTGTATTCTCTTGTAAAATCAGCTATGAGGTGCTTTTAAAATCTTCAGCTATAATTGGTTGCTTATGACCCGAACTTGGCCTTTTACACCTTCCTGGGAGTTTTGAAATTGTAAATTGAGAGCTGGTGTGGTCTTGTGGTGAAAGCGATGAAAACATGTTTCTTGGGTTAGAAGTTGCCAAAGAAAAAATGGGAAAATAAGAAAAAGGAATAGGAAAAAATAGGAAAAAGGGTGTGAGAAAAGAATTTGGAGAAAGGAAAGAGAGGGGAGAGAGAGAGAGAGAGAGAGAGAGAGAGAGAGAGAGAGAGAGAGAATAACGAGAATATAAGGACTCTTTCAAGCTCTTTCAAGTGGTTCTGCCTGGCTATATCCCTTCATACACAATTATCAAGTCATCTGGTCTCCTTGGATTTGGACTAATCACCTTGGTTGCACTTCTTTTTCTATTGCAACTAGAGAGTCCTTAATAATAACAGATTCTAAAGTCATTTTCAGAAGACAGCAAGTTTCTCACAATATATATTCAAAATGCTTATATAACATTATATATGCTTGCCAATTTAACTTTCTTTGGGAATAACTTCTGGTACTTATATTTGACTTTCACACAGTATCTCATGAGACTGATGCCACCGTTCCTATTCACACAAGTTCCTGTTTTCCAAGGCTTCCTGTTGTACTTTAGCACTGGCAGAATGTGGATTGTGCTAGGCTTGCTGGAGCTGAGTGTAGTCACAGACAACAATAGTAAAGCATCAGAGAAGAAAATTCCAGAAAGGACTGTATTCCTAGATCCAGGAATCTTGGATTCACTGTCTTTGTGATCTAGTGAGCAAAACTGATCCCATGTTCCTGGTGTGGATCTACTGGTTTAGATGAATTAGCTAACAGAGAATTAATGCCTGCATTAGCTGACAGAGAATTAATGTCTGCTTTATTTCTTGATTTTATTTCTTCTGAAAGAAAATGACCCTGACCCCAAATTTAAAAAATGTTCTATTTCAAGCAAAGCAAACATCATTTAGACTGAAATCACAATGAGCAATGTATAATTTATAATTTCCGAGGCTAATTTTTTTCTGCAACTTCCTGAAGGTGGAAGATGATTACTACTTAAAGATCATGTATAGCTTATTAGCAAGTAGATCTTTACCAGGAATTGAGTGGAAATATTGTTCTGTAACATATTGCTATGTATTACTTTCTGTGGCTGTGATAAAGTACCATGACTGAGGCAATTTATGGAAGAAAGGGTTTATTTTGGTTTAGGTTCTGGAAGGGGAATCCGTAATAGCAGAAAGCTAGAACAGGATCACATCGGTGAAGCAGAGAGAGTGAACTGGAAGTGGGGAAAGGCCATAAATTATCAAAGCTGGACTGTGGTGAGATACTTCCTCCACCAAGGCCATATCTCCTAAGCCTCCACAAATAATGTAATCAACTGGGGACCAAATATTCAAATACCTGAGCTTGGGGTGGGCATTGGTCATTCAAACCACCACACACAACCACATTAAACTACTATCAAAATACTTGAAGTTTTTGTTAAGAAATTAAGCTATAGGGTTGGACAAATGGCTTAGTAGTTAAGAGTACTTGCAGCTGTTTACAAGGACCCAAGTTCAAGTCCAAGCACTAATAGCAGGCAGCTTACAGCCACGTGTAACTCCAGCTCCAGGGCATCCAGTGCAGCCTTCTGGCCTCCACAAGCACCAGCACACACATGGCTTCACACACACAGACAGACACAAATACACATACATGCTTTTATTAATTTTATTTTTATGTGTATGAGTGTTTCTCCTGCATGTATGTAAATGCGCTACATGCACACAATACCCACAGAAGCTAGAAGAGGGCGTCAGATCACCTAAATTTGGAGTTATAGACCATTGTTAACAGCCATGTAGTTGCTGGGAACTGAACTCAGGTCGTCTACAAGAGTAGCCAGTGCTTTTAATCATTGAGACATCTCTCCAGTCTCCAAATAAAGTAAATCTTATTAAAAAGGATTAAGTTTTTAAACATTTTCTCTTCCAGATTTTTATTTGTACCTCCAGTTTATTTGCTAAAAGTTGTTTCTGTAAGTGGAAGTTGTAGCTCATTCAGACAAATTTAGTCTGTCTGAAACAATGTTTGTTGTTGTTGAATCTGAAATTGGCTCCAAGGATCATGTGTTGAAGGCTTGGTCTCCAGTAGAACAATGTTCAGAGGAGACTGAATCACAGAGCCCTAATTTTATCAATGGAAACTTCATGAGGCTGGAGGAGATAGGTTATTGGTGTGGGTGTCATTGAAAGGCGTGTTTTTGCCCAGCTCTCCAAATCCTCCCTTCCTTCTTGGCCACAACATAGGCAGCTTTCCTATGACATGCCCTTTTCCCATGATTTTCTGCCTCATCAAAGGCCTTGAAACTAGGAAGCCAAGAGACTGTGGCTTCTGTGGCATCCTCTGAAATGTAAGTCAAAATCTTTCTTTGTTTTTTAATTATTGTCTCAGATATTTTGTTACAGTGGCCTAAAGCTAACACAATATTCATTAACAGTTTTCCCTAACTGTATATACATGCCTCAGTGACATGGCTTAGTGGGTTGAAGCACTTGCTGTGGCAAAGCCTGGAGGTGGTTTGATCCCCAGAACCCACATGAAGGTGAATGGAGACAACCATCTCCGTAAAGTTTTCTTTTGACCTCATACTCACTGTGCGCACACACCACACACACACACACACACACACACACACACACACACACACCTCACTCAGGAGTATTTGATCTTCTTGTAATGTTCTCAATTCTTTGAGCATCTGATATCAGAGAAACACTTATGGCCATAAAGAAATTTATATTTATTTTTATCTTGACTAATTACTTCCATGACAATCAATATTTGTTAAATGCTTTATCTGATGCTAGCAATATACATTATAGCTATAATCATTGAGTAATGAACACAGTTCTTCAGGACTTATCCAACAACAAAACCTAAACTTGACTATGCCTTGAAAATCTATAACTCACTTTTTATTCCCCTCTTGTTACATACTGGTGCTAATAAAAATGAAGTTATAAAACAGAAAAAACAAAGAGTTAAGAGGACGGCAAGGCCCATCCATTATAATAGTTTAAGGATCAAACTATCTGTAAGGAGTCTTCAAATCAGATGATAAAACATTTGTAGAGGTTGAATTAATTTTATCTATAAAGAGTTTTACACCTTCATCCTGTCAACCTGGGGCACAGGAGGTACCCAATTTTTCACCTTGGACCTCCTATTTATCTCCATAACAGAAACTGGCTGAACGCTGTGGCAGACTACTCAGCATTCCATCGGTGGTCATTCCCCTCCCCCAACCTCTCTGTCACTGACCTGCCTCTCAGACCTGTCCTAAGGAGGACCTTGATAAGTCCAACCCCACCCACCAGCCACTCGATTCAGTTCTCACTATCCCAACCCTGTTCTCACCCAGACTAAGATCCCAGCAGACACCAATCCTTTTCTTGGACAAATTACCTTACCCTGAGTTGCCAACCACCCTAGCATAGGTGCTAAATACCACCTCAGTTAGTCCCAACTCCAGTCTTCCTTGACTTTCAATCTGCTGGAGAGCCTTGCCTAGCTAGGATTTGGAACAAAAAGTAACCAAGCTATACTAGCAATACAAAATATCAAAATTAAACCAAAGCCAAACAAAAATACCTACTGGAGAGATAACAAATAAAGAATATTCATATGCCAAAAAGGGAGTGCAAAACCACAAAAATATGAAAAACCAAGAGAATATGTTCCAACTGCCAAGCAAACTACCTCTGTTGGTTCAGTAGAGGCACTGTTATCTGGGGGATGGTCAACAACTGTCTAGTTGGATTGGAACCCTCTCAATGGGAGTGAGCCCATGAGAGCCACTGTAAACTCAGCCACCTGCACAGGGTTGGAGAGGACATAGAGCTGGAGAAAAGCCTATCAAGGGTCATATCTCTAGATGAATGAAATTTCTTACCATATACAAACTATGAAATATTATATTTATAGACAAATATATCCTACATCACTCATCAAAAAGCTACTCTTTGCGACAGATGGAGAATCTAACAATTTGTCAGATACAGAACACATATATCTAAAAAATTCCCATTCCTAGGAGGAGACACATCTACAATTGAACCTCTACACACAGAATGAGTGGCAGAGAGAAATAGAGTGCACCCCTCAATTCTCACCAGTATTGTTTCCGTACACATAGAGCATGATGCAAACAGAAAGCCGCAGCTAGTCAACCTCAAAAGAATGGGAGCCCCCAGAGTGTGTATCCCTGGATGGGACCCCGGTACTAAACCTCACCTACCCATAGCTCAAGGATCACTGTGGAAGAGGGGGCAGAAAGAGTGTAAGAGCCAGGGCTGGTCATGAACGTAGAGAAACAGTGACTTATAATCAACTGGAAGCTTTCACATGTAAACCTGTGGCAATGTAGGCATCGGGCATGAGACCCATGCCAACTGGGACCAGGTCTCAAAGTGGAGCAAGAGAAATGGGTGCGGAACTGACTTCTGGACTGAAAACTATAAGAGAATGAGTACTGTTGGGTGAGGAAGAGTATGCCTTACTTAGGATTCCTAGATGTGCTGACCAGATTCCAGCAGATCTGGTTTGCACGGAAGGACATCGGGGTTTGGAAGCTTGACTGGATAGGGCTTAGCTTGCATGTTGTAATGCATGAGTTCTGACCGAGGGTTGGGACATGGAGTGGACTGGGTTTGATTGGGAACCATTGTATGAGTTGTACCAATGCTCAATTAAAAAACATGTTTACAGGGCTGGAGAGATGTCTCAGTGGTTAAGAGTGCCGACTGCTCTTGCAGAGGACCTGGGTTCGATTCCCGATTCCCAGCACCCACATGGTGGCTAAGAACCATCTTTAACTCCAGTTCCAGGGGAATCTGATGCCCTCTTCTGACCTCTGAAGCATTGCATAACACAGGTGCACCAACCTACATGCAGACAGTACACTCATACACATAAAAAAAAAGATTTTCACTACATATATTTATATATGGCATAATATAAAGTTAGGTAGTGTTTTTGAAATAGATTTTCAGCTTTATTAAAGTGGAAACAATAAGCCCGACTAATGTAGTTACAAAGATAACTTGCATTCTGTGCTTTAGTCCCTTTTCTGGTGGCTGACTGCTGTGTCCTGGGCCATCATCCCTGTAGTTCATTGCTGCCCTCAGGGCCTTAAGATTATGGGCCCTAAATATTTGTAATGGTCTGGATTTTTCTTAAACATGAATTAATGACTCAATAATTAATTAGTAATTAATTAAGCTTCACTTGGGAATGAAAATGGTTCACTTCTGTTCAGCATGTTGTGTCTGTATTATCTCTGGGGTCTTTGCTCTTTGTAGAAAATAAGAGTTTTTCTGTGCTGAAGCACTGAGAAAGAGAATTAAAAATCTTCAGTGTGTCAGGTGTGGTGGCCCATGCCTTTAATCCCAGCACTTAGGTGGCAGAGGCAGGCAGGTTTTTGAGTTCAAGGCCAGCCTGGTCTACATAGTGAGTTCCAGGACAGCTGGGGCTAGAGGGAAATCCTGCCTCAAAAACAAACAAACAAACAAACAAACAAACAAACAAACAAACAATCCTCAGTCGTAAGAAGAGACATTTTCTTTCTGAGTCTAGGTTGGAAATGCATTTGCTCCACTTTGGAATGTTTAGAAAACTTTGCAATGTTTAAAGCTCTAGTAAGATGCTCTGAATGGGCACTCCTTACACTCATTGCTTAATTGCTTCCTAGTCCATATTAGAAAGGCTTTTAGAATCAACTCTCATATACAAGCATTTTCCCTACTTAGTATACGATAGCATTATTTTATGTGTGTAATTTTAGCTATATAAAATAAACCTTGGGAAGATTGTTAGGAGCCATTTATGCCTTTTGATAGAGCTGTAATTTATCTAGATATTATATACTCCTTTTGGAGGGGTTCTAAGGAAGTTTCCAGAAGTCTTGGCTGAAGTGTGGCAGTGATGGCGATTTTAAGGAGGAGTCACAGCTGGCACTAGAAATGGCTGTGACTTGCAGGGAGGGTTCAGCTGCTTCCCAGTTAGCTACTGTAGGTTCTGGTCTCACTCTGACCTCCTAATGTGTGCAGACAGTGATGCACAATAAATGATGCTTTCTGAGGCCAGTGGCATGTAGTAGTGCCCTTAGGGGACTGGAAAGGGATGCAAAGGTAAGGCTGAGTGGCCTCTGTGTCTTTTTGAATTTGTTTAAGAAATTGCGGTATCCTGTCTGAGATATCTTGTAGCCTAGAGTATGAGAAGACTGAGGAAAATGGAAAAATTCAGAGGAGTTTGATGGATCTAAATTTAGATAGTAATTGGTGATTGCTTTGGACAGGGTCCTTGTGTTAAAGCAGGTGACCAAGGACCTACAGTGTTGGCTGATGGAAAGTTCTGTTAAAGCTCTACTGTGTACAGCTTTTTTTTTTTTTTACACTTGGAGAGTGTCCCAGAGGGCAGATAATTGGGATTCTGCTACCAGAGAAGTGGTTTTTATAAATGTTCATTGCTGGAGAAGAAGATGAAACCATCAGAAGATACAGAAAGTAATTAGAGTGGATGAGAAATATTGAATAGAAAGAGAGTACCACCGGCTGTTACTATGTTTTCCACAGACTTAAAAAAAATTTAAATTTAATTTATTTTTTATGTGTCTGAATGTACTGTCTGCATGTAGGTTTGTGCACCTGTGTCGTGCAATGCCACGGAGATCAGAAAGGGTTTCGGATTCCCCTGGAATTGGAGTTAAAGACGGTTCTCAGGCGCCA
>VZQC01003806.1:15385-33898 GCA_009823505.1 Rhizomys pruinosus | reverse complement strand
TTTTTTAAGTTTTTCTCTGCAGAGGTTTATTGTTTGGGCAGAAGTTAACTGTTTCAGTCAGTTCCTTGATCCAGTCTTTTTGTCATTGTTGTTCCCTCCCACTTGTATTGGTCCAAAATGTGCCTATAAACCAAAATTATGACCTCTGAAAATAAACTGTATGTTAATTCCAAAATATGTTTAGGAGTTCACATTTTCCCCTTTAATTTCATATTACTCTAAAATATTATTACATATCCTCCACCAATTACAAAGTCTGAAAATAAGTGGTAAGTTAATTCTAAAGCCTGTTAATGGATTCACATTATAATAGCACAGTTGTTTTCAGATAAAAAGAAATATAGCATTAATGTTGCTTAGCTTGCCTTTCAACTAGGCATTTAGCGCTAGCATCCACAAATGAGGGATACCATTTGACGTTTGTTTTTCTGGAACTGTTACTTCACTTAGCATAATAGCCTCGAGTTCCATCCATTTATCTGCAAAGTTCATGGTGTCATCTTTCTTTACTGCTGCATAGAATTCCATAGACTCTTTTTTGGAAACTATAAAGATTAGATAACAACATGAAATCATATAGAAGTTATTTCTTTTTTTTAAAAAAATTAAATTTATTCATTGATGTTTTGAGTATTTCATACATCATTTTTCATTTCTGTTCAGACATATTCCCCTATCCCTTCCCCCTACCCCACCCCATCTCATCCCAGATCATGCATTCTGCCATCACTGTCCTGCATCTTTCAGTCATTTTTTATGCTTAGGAATTCACATTTTCCTCTGTTAATTTCATATTACTCTAATTTATGTATTATTTTTTATGTGTATGAGTGTACTGTCTACATGTAGGTTGGTGCACCCAATGTACAATGCTGCAAAGGTCAGAAGAGGGCATCAGATTCCCCTGGAACTGGAGTTAAAGAGGTTCTTAGCCAGCACGTGGGTTCTGGGAATCAAACCCAGATCCCCTGCAAGAGCAGCCGGTGCTCTTAACCACTGAGCCATCTCTCCAGCCCCAGAAGTTATTTCTTATGTCCTTGAGCATTTTTGTTATGTTGTTTTGATTTGAAATAAGCTTGGGACATGGCTTTTCTTTACATGAGCTTAATTTAGTACGTCATACATTATATATGATTACTAAAATAAGCTTCACTAATATTTAATATGTAGATTGGCACTGAAATATTTCTTTGGCATATGTCACATGTCATATATCACAAAACCTTCCTAAGTTTGCTAAGTGATTTACCAAGTGTCTACTTAAAGTGTATAAGGAAATTTCAAAGTTGCTGTTCCATCAATCACATCATAAAGCTATAAAACAATTTTAAACAATTAAAAAAACAAATGATGAATCCATAATTGGTGCAATTTCATTCAAAATATATGTTGTGCTAAATAATACTATCTAAGTATAATAGTGCATTTACATATTATAAATGATTACACATATATCTGAGGGTTATAGCTCCAAATATTTTGCTGAAGGAGTATGTGACTAAAGTTTGATGACTGCTGGTCTATGCGACATTAATACAAGTCCATTTAAGCTTTAAGATATTAATATTCTTAGATCTACAGCTGTCAGTACCATTAAACTATACATGAAACCTTGACTACAATGAAGCTAGGGTGATTGTCAATCTGCCCAGCTTTTGGGTACAGTACCACTGAACTTTGACTTTTCTACCACCTTCTACTGTTCCGTTTTATAATTTCAGTCTTCCCAAGGGGCTTCCTTTCTGGCACCAGGCCTTTCTTATACTCTTTATTGATAAGAAGACTGTATTTCTCATTCTAAAAAGCATGACATGGCGTGTAGCACTGAAAGTGCAAAATAAGAGTTGTTTTGAAAGCCTAGCGTACGGGATCGGTATGGCCGAAGTGCATATAGAGTGAGTGCTAGCCAAACTACAGCCTGTTAGCTGTTTGGGGCAAAGGTTCTTAATGTGGAAGAATTAGGTATCTGCTGCCCTTGTTGAGCACCATGAGCTGAAACTTGAGTGCAGCCGTCACTTTCCAGGCCTTGTGTACTGTCAGGTGAGTCATGGCATACAAATGAGGAAGTAATCATGTTTTCACTTCTCAAGGTACTGGATCTGAGATCAAGACACATTTGGTGTTTTACACCCTATGTTCTTAATTATCTGATTAGAGTTGATTACTCTTCAGTTCCATTAGGAAATGTAATTGAGTAGGCATCTATAATTTGATTTTGTGTGTTTATTTTGGTGTATGTGTTTTTATGTGAGTGTTTCTGTGTGTTCAGTGTTCCTTCCAAATCCTTAGTGTGTCAGTTCTGTCTCATATTCTCTTATACTTTCTCTCTCTGCCTGTCTCTCCTTCCCCAAAACCATACCAAAACAACTCACAAAGACTTTTGCATTCTGTTGTGAATGCTCAGCCTACACATGTAAGAAATTGCTACAAATGGGATTCTTCTTGGTTCAAAACTGATTTCAATAGCTTTTGAGCTGCTTATTTTATAACCAGCCATCCATGCCCACTTTTAACATTTTGCTTTCTCTTAGGATGGCTTAGACTGAATATTATTTAAAATTATTTTCTCTAGAGATTATATTATACAGTAGAAATATTTTTATTAATCTAATTTTGTACAACTTAATAAATTATACAATAGAAAATTTAAAGCATTTTAACAGACTGGTATAAGCCCGAGGCATATCTTTGAAAGAACTCAAAATTCATAGTTCAAAGAGCAGTTTCTATTTTAATTAATGTGGACTTTCCACCTAATAGCCAACAGATTGTCTTTTTCATTTTATTTGTTATCAATGATATTACAGATCCACCAAATAGGTTTTCTTTTTATTTTTTAAAAATGCTTTTATTGATGTTTTGTGTATTTCGGACATCATTTTTCAGTTCAGTTTAGACATATTCCCCTTTCCCTTCCCCCCACCCCAGCCTAGATCATGCACTCTGCCATAACTGTCCTGCATCTTTCTCTCAGTCTTTTTTTTATGTTTAGTAATTAAAGGAGGAATTTCCTCCTTTAATTTTATATTACTCTAAAATGTGAATACATACTTTCCACTCATATACAATAATTACAGAGTCTGAAAGTAAGTGGTGGATCGATTCTAGAGCCCATTAAGAGATTTACATTATAACAACATAGTTACTTTCAGACATACAGAAAAATAACAATAATGTTGTTCAGCTTGCCTTTCATCTGGGGATTTGGTGTTCATGATGTCATCTTTCTTTACCACTGAAGAGTACTCCACTGTGTAGATGTACCACATTTTTGTCATCCACTCATCAGTTGAGGGGCATTTGGGATGGTTCCAGCTCTTCGCTATTTTCATTTTTACAAAGGGAATTTGAATTAAGGAATGTTGGTTGACTCATCCTACCTTAGAGATACATGTACAGCCGTGTTTATTGCAGCTCTCTTCACAATAGTGAGGAGCTGGAACCAACCCAAGTCCCCCTCAACTGACAAGTGGATAGAGAAAATGTGGTACATCTACACAATGGAGTTCTATGCAGTGATAAAGAAAGATGGAATCATGAACTTTGCAGGTAAATGGATGGAACTAGAAGATATTATGTTAAGTGAAGTAACACAGTCTCAGAAAAACAAAAGATGAATGGTATCCCTCATCTATGGATGCTAGCACTAAGTACCTAGTTGTAAGGCAAACTGAACAACATTAATGTTATATTCCTTATGATCTGAAAACAACTGTGCTCTTATATTTTGAATCCCTAGACAGGTTCTAGAACTAACCTACCATTTATTTTCAGACTATGGATGTTTGGTATATTATGATGGACATGTGTGCATGTTTTAGAATAACATAAAGTTAAAATGGAAAAAGGTGAATCAAGAAATATGATATGGAAATAACACACCGTTTGTTTTCAGAAGACACAATTTTAGTATAGGTGAGATGTGTCAGGCTGGTGTAACTTAGCTTTCCTGGGTGCTTAATAACCATACTTAATACCCATACCAATTTGGCTGAGGGACCTAAGGGATAACATTGTTCCTTGCCCTCAGAGGTCAACTAAGTCTTAGGGGACTATGCGTGAGGGCATCTCTTGAAATGTCTTGCAAATGCGAGTCACCAGTCTTCCTGTGTAGGGAGGTCTTGGAGATCCACTAATGGGACTTTAGCCAGTGTCCAGTCTATAAAGAGGAAAGTCTGCTCATGCTTCAAAAAGGGAAGCCTGGCATAGCAAGACCTGATTTTGTCCTCGAGTGTATGGAACTGGTAAGTGAAAAGCCGAAAGGGGCCAGGGCCCCCCCCCCCAAAGAAACCCCAAGTGATCCCTGAGGACCAGATCCTCAACTGACCTTGAGAAAACAAAATCCTTGGTTAATCTGGGTGTGGCCTTAAGCATTCAAAAGGAAAGTATAACCAGAAATAAATGATCAATAAGGTCTGAGAAATTGTACTTCAGATATAAAACTTGAGATCTTAGTAAATAAACAAAAAGAAAAAAAAGAGAGCACTGTTGTTTCATCTATCTTCAATTCTTACTGGCAAGTGCATCTTCTCTGTGGCTGCCACTGCTTTTGCCATTCTTCGAAGACATGAGACACAGATTTTTAACTGTCCAATATGGACTGAAGACTCATTTCTCTCCAAGAATGCTCCAAACCTTCAATGCCAGATGGGGACTACTAAGATATCCAGCTTGTGGACTGAGTGGCTACTGGGATTTCAGCCTCTTCAGAATGTAGACTGCCATTGTTGGACTACCCAGGCTGTGTCATGGAGGCCAGTACAGGAAGATCAAGACAGGACACATGCTTGTTGGACCTCATTTGGGTGACCATGGCGGGGAGGGAGCCCAGTGTGGAGCACAGGGGAAGGATTGATGGTTGTTTGGGTTTGCCAGGGAGGAACCTTCAAGCACTTCCTTGGGGAAAGCATGACAGCTTTTAGCAAAAAGAAAAAAAGAAAGAAAATCCTCCAACTCAGGTGATTTGTGTATGTATGTATATATTTATGTATGTGTATATATATTGAAGCAATACAAGTTGGAGAGAACAACAGCAACAGAAGAATGGGAGAAAAGACTGAAATAGTGAATTTCTCTTCAAAACAATAAGGCTCTGCTTTGGAAAAAAATACAACTCTGGAAAGACTCAGAAAAAGATGCAAGACATGTATGGCAGAGTACAGGTACTCAGGTGGGGTGGGGGGCATGGAAAGGGAAGTGACTCTAAATTCGATTGAGAATTGATATATGGAAATAGTTTAATAACAATAATAAATTAAAAAAAAGAAATGTCAATTGTAGAATGACCAGTCACAGATTCTATTTGGGTGCATCAAACAAGTTTTATTGCTGTAAAGGTTACAGAAATGAGGTCATAGCAATGTCACCCAATAACAGATGGAGATGTGTGTTTCTAGGTCACCTTAAAGGGTCTTCATTAGCAGACATACTACTGTGGAAGAGAAGTTCACCTGACTAGGAGTAGCAAGGCTTCTGGAAGCTCATGGCATCACACATGCTCACAGTGTTACACAGGTAAAGGAGAAGCAAGTTTTCAGGTCTAGATAGTTTGGATATGAGCTAGTCTGAACTAGATATTTTGCTCTACTTCGATGCTGAAAAATGTGCAAAAGGTTCCAGCTATGTGACTCAGAAAAAGCACCCTGATCTCCATATCACCCTGCCATGGCCTCACAGCCTGGTGTCCTGCTTCTTGAGCTGAAAGTTCCGGACAATGCCAGTGCTCAGAAGGCTAACAGGCCTCGAGAAGAGCCACTTCTGCACATTTCCAGTGTGAGAGACTGAGAAAGTGCAGGCGAAAAGAAGGCCAAGAGGAGAACGTAGACTACCTCACTAATCCCACTGAGAACAGTCCAGCACTGACATCTGGGGGGACTTT
Source organism: Rhizomys pruinosus (assembly GCA_009823505.1). Classification (NCBI taxonomy): domain Eukaryota; kingdom Metazoa; phylum Chordata; class Mammalia; order Rodentia; family Spalacidae; genus Rhizomys; species Rhizomys pruinosus. Next base: position 28,020 of record VZQC01003806.1, on the reverse strand, counting down.
TTCCAGGCATTTCTAAGCCAAAATCAAAGTAGGTTGCTATCTCCTGACTTTTTAAAAAAAATTCCTCAGTCAATCAATCAATTCATGATTGGCATTTATGCATTTTTTGTTAGCATTGTATTAATCTTCTTGTAGTTGCTTTTAGATACATTATAAGCCAGTTTTTTCCTGTTGTCTGTCAAATTCTATTACCCACTTTGCATAAAGCCAGCTCATTATGTGATGGCATTTTAGATGCTTAAAGAATATTTAAACATTTAACTATGGATAGTTTTCTGAACAATAATGGCTAGAACTTGGCTAAATTATACTAAACTAATTCAACCAAGAAAATTAATGCTTGGGGTATGGAGGATTTTATGGGGGTGTTAAGTTGGCCTGGGGAATAGTTCACAGACACTAAAATGTTTGCTTTTTAGGTGAATGGATCTGCAAATATTGAAAAAGGCACACAGATAGGAGGTAACTTCTTATTGAACCTTTCCATCACCCCTAAACATTCACTCCTACCTCTTTATGGTTAATCCTCCCTTTTTACCTTAGGCTTTGGCAGCTAATAATCTATTTTTCTATTTGTATTTATTTTTCTTCTAGAACACCATATAAATAGATGCTTGTCAACTGGCTTCTTTGACTTAGCATGATGCATTTGATATCAAGCCATATTATTGTGTGCATCAGTGATTTGTTCCTTTCCATTCCACTTACCAGATGATGGATATTTGGTTATTTCTGGTTTTTGATGACTGTGAATAAAGCATAAAGAATGACTGTGCTCAGGCCTATAGTGGACATTTCTTTATTTCTTTTAGGTAGATAACTTAGGAGTAGACTGCTGGGATAGGACACCTGGAAAGAGTAAGTTTTACTGTATAAGAAACTAAAACTATTTTTTTTTAAGGAAGTCAGAATTTCCCTGTAGCCATAGCTGGGCTGGCTGGAACTTTCTATGTAGACTAGGCTGGCCTTGATCTCATAGAGGTCTGCTTACCACTGCCTCTCAAGTGCTGGCATTAAAGTTGTGTACCATCATGCCTGGCAGAAACTCAAACTTTTGATGCTTAACAAATATTTTTTTTGAGGGAAAAATTTATGTTTATTTTAATGTATCTTTAAACAAAGATGTGTTTAGATATAATTTCTATATCATGTTAACATATTTATATGCCAATTATTTTTAATGGGCATGTTTTTTACTTTTAAATGTTTGAATGAAGGAAAATTAAAATATAGATGACATCTTTTAGCAAAAAATACCCTCCAATTCAGGTGATATGGGTATGAATTATATTTTATGTATATAGATATAAAACTATGTATACATATTGAAGCAATATAAGTTAGAGAGAACAACAACATCAAAGAACTGGAAAAAAAAACTCTGGAGAGACTCAGAAAAATATGCAAGACATGTATGGTAGAGTGCAGGGACTCAGGTGGGGTGGGGGGCATGGAAAGGGAAGTGACTCTAAATTCGATTGAAAAATGATGTATGATTTATGGAAAAAGTTTAATGACAATAAAAAATAAATAAAAAATATAGATGATTGTTAGAGAGAACCATGGATTTCTTTTCTTTTTGAATTATTAGTTTTTAAAAATTAAGAATCATTCAGATTGTGCACGCACACACAACTGAAAGAATCCACCCACCACTTATTTTCAGACTCTGTAATTACTGTATATGGGTGGAGAGTATGTATCCATATTTTAGGGTAATATCAAATTAATGGAGGAAAATGCGAATTTCTTTTTTTAATTTTATTTATTTTTTATGTGTATGAATGTACTGTCTGCATGTAGGTTTGTGCACCCGTGTCATGCAATGCCACAGAGGTCAGAAGAGGGTGTCGGATTCCCCTGGAACTGGAGTTAAAGACATGCTCTTACTTGTTTTCTTGATGTTACTTTTTTCTTTTCTTTTTTTTTTTTTTTTAGGCTAAGCTGACCTTAGTCTCACAGAGATCCACCTGTCTCTGCCTCCCTAGTGTTGGTATTAAGGCATCATCACCATGCCAAGCTTGACATTAGCCATTTGATTGAGGTAAGGTAGAATTTTAAAATAGTTTTATTCATATTTCCCTGGTGGGTAAGTATACTGGACACATTTAAAAATCTTTATTGGATAGGACTGGAGAGATGACCAAGGGATTAAGAACACTGGCTGCTTTTGCAGAGGACCCAGGTTCGGTTCCCAACACTCAAATGGTGGCTAAGAACTGGCTGTAACTCTAGTACCAGGGATATAATGTCCTCTTCTGGCCTCCATGGGCATTGCTCACAGGGTACACTTACATGTAGGCAAAACACTCATACACATAAAAATAAATAAATTAAAAATTAAAATGTTTCTTGGACATTTGTGGTTCTTTTGATAATGGTGTTTAGTTCATTTGCCCATTTGGTTGGGTCTTTGCAATCTAGTTCTCATTCCAGCTCTTGTGGTGCCTGCCTGAAAGAGCACTTCCTTAGGGGCTGCCGCTAATCATGGCTGACATAGCTGTGTGCTGAGGCTGCTTTGTGGAGAGTTTCTCTAGCTTATTTCCATTTCCTTATAAGAATATGATATCTATGCACCTATATCCTACATAAGATATATATTAACATTGATTTCTTAGTCAGATTTTACAAACATAGCTTTTACTCTTTCATCTTACATACAAATCCAAAACTATCTCCCAGTTTTGATTCTTCCATTGATAATTACCATCAATGAATAAGATTGTAGCTACTATACAGTCTTATTATCACTTGGTGCCATCGGCTTTATTTCTTCTTTTTTTCCCTTTAAAATTTTTGTGTATTGTAGTTGATGTGGTGGTGTTTTATTGTGGCTTAAACTTTATTTCCTCATAACAAGACATGCTGCGCTTCTTTTCATATATTTTACTTGCCTTCCATGCCTGCTCCTTTTTCCCATTTAAAAAATTCAAAATTGGGGGGTTGGGGAGATGGCTCAGCGTTAAGAGCACTGACTGCTCTTACAGAAGTCCCGGGTTTGAGTCCCAGCACCCACATGGCAGCTAAGAACCTCTTTAACTCCAGTTCCAGGGGAATCTGATGCCCTTTTCTGACCTCTGCAGCGTTGTATGACATGGTGCACCAATCTACATGCAAACAGTACACTCATACACATACAAATAATAAAAAAATAAAAAATTCAAATTTTACATTATTTAGTTCTGAGAGTTATTTATATATTGGGAACAGTATAATAGGACCTCCAAAATGTTTTCTTCCATAAAACAATAAAAAACTGGAAAAATAGTAAAGTAGCCTTTAAAAAAGAACTTGAAAATTAACAAAGATTTGCAACAATTTTCAGGAGACTTAAGAGAAATGGTTCTCTGAGGACAGTGAACTTCTGTGGCATTTTAATCCGCCCTATTTCTGTTCTATTCCTAAATTCTGGTTGACATTGTCTTAAAAAAATCTGAATGTTAGAGAAACAGGAGCCCAGTGGTCATTGTAGGAGAAGGTATTGGTTTTCAGTTTCCTGGATGGTCCCATCTCAAGAGAGTTGTTAGTTTCTTGTTAAAAACCTGTTTGGAAGCTTCTTGGAAAAGATCAATTAGTAGAGGTTGATCTAACTTAGAACTCCCTTAATGAGAAAAGCCCTGTCTCTAGAATATTGATCAGCAATGGTTCAATAGCCATCTGCTTGAGACAATAATACCAATGAGGAAAACAGATATAAAATAAAGAACTATTAGTAAATTCTTAGAAATGAGATATTCATAAGCAACTTTGGAAAGCTGTGATTTCTATGCTTATAGAAGGCTAGTTACACCTGCAGAGTTGGGGAACATTCAGGAAAGACCTGGGAACATCCTAATATCTCATTTCTGGATGACTTAGAGATTATACACAAGCAGGAAGTGAAGGTTAGACATATTTTTTTTTAAAGACTAGCCTGTTAAAATCATGCCACATACCCTCCCACATAAAGCCTCTTAGTAAAAGTTGGGAGACTTACTAGCACAATGAATTCCATTATGTTTAATCATTAAGCTAATAAATCAAACCTGACAAAGAATATAGTCTTTACAGAATTCCAGAAAATCCACTAAACAATAGCAGCAATAATAAACAACAGCCAACAGTTGAAACCAAATATGCTGGGCATATTAGTCACTTATCTGTTGCTGTGATAAAATCACCATGACCAAGGGAAATTATAAAAGGAAGAATTTATTTGAGCTTATGGTTCCAAGGAATTAGAGTCTATCGTGGCAGGAGCAGGAAGCAGAGGTTCATATCTTTATTTGGATACAGGAAGCAGAGAAGAAGAGCAACTGGAGACTGGCAAGGCTTTTTGAACTCTCTAAGCCTGCCCCCAGTTAGGTACTTCCTGCAGCAAGGCCACACCTTCTAAGATATCCCAAAACCATGCCACCACCTGGGGACAAAATGTCTGAATACTTGAAGCCTGTGGGGACATTCTCATTCAAACCACCACACTGGGATGGGAGAGAATTATAGTATTTCAAATGTTTATTTTTCTTTTTTTAAATTAAAAAAAATTTTTGTGTATGAATGTACTGTCTGCATGTAGATTGGTACACCTGTATTGTGCAATGCTGCAGGAGGTCAGAAGAAGGTGTCGGATTCCCCTGGAACTGGAGTTAAAGACAGTTCTTAGCTGCCATGTGGTGCTGGGAATTGAACCCTGGTCCTCTGCAAGAACAGTGGTGCTCTTAACTGCTGAGCCATCTCTCCAGCCCCAAATGTTTATTTTTCCAACAAAGAATATGAGGTACATAAGAATCAGTAGACTAGAAATCATATACAGGAGAAAAGCAGTCAATAAAAATTGACTGAATAAGATTTGAATAACACTTTAAAACCAATTAGACCCAAGAAACATAAAGAAGTTACCACCTCAAAACAGCAGAGTACAAGTTCTTCTCAAGTGTACATGGAACATTTCCAGGATCCACCATATGTTTGGCAACGAAACATGTCTCAAGAAGTCTCAAAAGGATTCACTTGAGAAGACTATAAATACGAAGGAAGAATTACTATGAATATTTTGAAAACTCTTCCAAAAAAATCGATGTGGAAAGATTATTCCAACTTAGTTCTTATGGCATTCTCGTATCTGTATTATCCTAATACCAAAATCAAGGTAAAAAGAAAACTGTAGATCAATACATTTTAGAATATATTTGTAAAAATTTCTTAATAAGGGCTGGAAAGTTGGGTCAGTAGTTATGAGCATTTGCTGCTCCTTCAGAGAACTGGGGTTTGGGTCCCAGAACCCACAGGTGGCCCACACCTATCTGTAACTCCAACTCCTGTGTATCTNGGAGTTCTATGCAGTGATAAAGAAAGATGGAATCATGAACTTTGCAGGTAAATGGATGGAACTAGAAGATATTATGTTAAGTGAAGTAACACAGTCCCAGAAAAACAAAAGATGAATGGTATCCCTCATCTATGGATGCTAGCACTAAGTACCTAGTTGTAAGGCAAACTGAACAACATTAATGTTATATTCCTTATGATCTGAAAACAACTGTGCTCTTATATTTTGAATCCCTAGACAGGTTCTAGAACTAACCTACCATTTATTTTCAGACTATGGATGTTTGGTATATGATGATGGACATGTGTGCATGTTTTAGAATAACATAAAGTTAAAATGGAAAAAGGTGAATCAAGAAATATGATATGGAAATAACACACCGTTTGTTTTCAGAAGACACAATTTTAGTATAGGTGAGATGTGTCAGGCTGGTGTAACTTAGCTTTCCTGGGTGCTTAATAACCATACTTAATACCCATACCAATTTGGCTGAGGGACCTAAGGGATAACATTGTTCCTTGCCCTCAGAGGTCAACTAAGTCTTAGGGGACTATGCATGAGGGCATCTCTTGAAATGTCTTGCAAATGCTAGTCACCAGTCTTCCTGTGTAGGGAGGTCTTGGAGATCCACTAATGGGACTTTAGCCAGTGTCCAGTCTATAAAGAGGAAAGTCTGCTCATGCTTCAAAAAGGGAAGCCTGGCATAGCAAGACCTGATTTTGTCCTCGAGTGTATGGAACTGGTAAATGAAAAGCTGAAAGGGGCCAGGCCCCCCCCCCAAAGAAACCCCAAGTGATCCCTGAGGACCAGATCCTCAACTGACCTTGAGAAAACAAAATCCTTGGTTAATCTGGGTGTGGCCTTAAGCATTCAAAAGGAAAGTATAACCAGAAATAAATGATCAATAAGGTCTGAGAAATTGTACTTCAGATATAAAACTTGAGATCTTAGTAAATAAACAAAAAGAAAAAAAAGAGAGCACTGTTGTTTCATCTATCTTCAATTCTTACTGGCAAGTGCATCTTCTCTGTGGCTGCCACTGCTTTTGCCATTCTTCGAAGACATGAGACACAGATTTTTAACTGTCCAATATGGACTGAAGACTCATTTCTCTCCAAGAATGCTCCAAACCTTCAATGCCAGATGGGGACTACTAAGATATCCAGCTTGTGGACTGAATGGCTACTGGGATTTCAGCCTCTTCAGAATGTAGACTGCCATTGTTGGACTACCCAGGCTGTGTCATGGAGGCCAGTACAGGAAGATCAAGACAGGACACATGCTTGTTGGACCTCATTTGGGTGACCATGGCTGGGAGGGAGCCCAGTGTGGAGCACAGGGGAAGGATTGATGGTTGTTTGGGTTTGCCAGGGAGGAACCTTCAAGCACTTCCTTGGGGAAATCATGACAGCTTTTAGCAAAAAGAAAAAAAGAAAGAAAATCCTCCAACTCAGGTGATTTGTGTATGTATGTATATATTTATGTATGTGTATATATATTGAAGCAATACAAGTTGGAGAGAACAACAGCAACATAAGAATGGGAGAAAAGACTGAAATAGTGAATTTCTCTTCAAAACAATAAGGCTCTGCTTTGGAAAAAAATACAACTCTGGAAAGACTCAGAAAAAGATGCAAGACATGTATGGCAGAGTACAGGTACTCAGGTGGGGTGGGGGGCATGGAAAGGGAAGTGACTCTAAATTCGATTGAGAATTGATATATGGAAATAGTTTAATAACAATAATAAATTAAAAAAAAGAAATGTCAATTGTAGAATGACCAGTCACAGATTCTATTTGGGTGCATCAAACAAGTTTTATTGCTGTAAAGGTTACAGAAATGAGGTCATAGCAATGTCACCCAATAACAGATGGAAATGTGTGTTTCTAGGTCACCTTAAAGGGTCTTCATTAGCAGACATACTACTGTGGAAGAGAAGTTCACCTGACTAGGAGTATCAAGGCTTCTGGAAGCTCATGGCATCACACATGCTCACAGTGTTACACAGGTAAAGGAGAAGCAAGTTTTCAGGTCTAGATAGTTTGGATATGAGCTAGTCTGAACTAGATATTTTGCCCTACCTCGATGCTGAAAAATGTGCAAAAGGTTCCAGCTATGTGACTCAGAAAAAGCACCCTGATCTCCATATCACCCTGCCATGGCCTCACAGCCTGGTGTCCTGCTTCTTGAGCTGAAAGTTCCGGACAATGCCAGTGCTCAGAAGGCTAACAGGCCTCGAGAAGAGCCACTTCTGCACATTTCCAGTGTGAGAGACTGAGAAAGTGCAGGCGAAAAGAAGGCCAAGAGGAGAACGTAGACTACCTCACTAATCCCACTGAGAACAGTCCAGCACTGACATCTGGGGGGACTTTTTCCAGGCATTTCTAAGCCAAAATCAAAGTAGGTTGCTATCTCCTGACTTTTAAAAAAAAATTCCTCAGTCAATCAATCAATTCATGATTGGCATTTATGCATTTTTTGTTAGCATTGTATTAATCTTCTTGTAGTTGCTTTTAGATACATTATAAGCCAGTTTTTTCCTGTTGTCTGTCAAATTCCATTACCCACTTTGCATAAAGCCAGCTCATGATGTGATGGCATTTTAGATGCTTAAAGAATATTTAAACATTTAACTATGGATAGTTTTCTGAACAATAATGGCTAGAACTTGGCTAAATTATACTAAACTAATTCAACCAAGAAAATTAATGCTTGGGGTATGGAGGATTTTATGGGGGTGTTAAGTTGGCCTGGGGAATAGTTCACAGACACTAAAATGTTTGCTTTTTAGGTGAATGGATCTGCAAATATTGAAAAAGGCACACAGATAGGAGGTAACTTCTTATTGAACCTTTCCATCACCCCTAAACATTCACTCCTACCTCTTTATGGTTAATCCTCCCTTTTTACCTTAGGCTTTGGCAGCTAATAATCTATTTTTCTATTTGTATTTATTTTTCTTCTAGAACACCATATAAATAGATGCTTGTCAACTGGCTTCTTTGACTTAGCATGATGCATTTGATATCAAGCCATATTATTGTGTGCATCAGTGATTTGTTCCTTTCCATTCCACTTACCAGATGATGGATATTAGGTTATTTCTGGTTTTTGATGACTGTGAATAAAGCATAAAGAATGACTGTGCTCAGGCCTATAGTGGACATGTCTTTATTTCTTTTAGGTAGATAACTTAGGAGTAGACTGCTGGGATAGGACACCTGGAAAGAGTAAGTTTTACTGTATAAGAAACTAAAACTATTTTTTTTTAAGGAAGTCAGAATTTCCCTGTAGCCATAGCTGGGCTGGCTGGAACTTTCTATGTAGACTAGGCTGGCCTTGATCTCATAGAGGTCTGCTTACCACTGCCTCTCAAGTGCTGGCATTAAAGTTGTGTACCATCATGCCTGGCAGAAACTCAAACTTTTGATGCTTAACAAATATTTTTTTTGAGGGAAAAATTTATGTTTATTTTAATGTATCTTTAAACAAAGATGTGTTTAGATATAATTTCTATATCATGTTAACATATTTATATGCCAATTATTTTTAATGGGCATGTTTTTTACTTTTAAATGTTTGAATGAAGGAAAATTAAAATATAGATGACATCTTTTAGCAAAAAATACCCTCCAATTCAGGTGATATGGGTATGAATTATATTTTATGTATATAGATATAAAACTATGTATACATATTGAAGCAATATAAGTTAGAGAGAACAACAACATCAAAGAACTGGAAAAAAAAACTCTGGAGAGACTCAGAAAAATATGCAAGACATGTATGGTAGAGTGCAGGGACTCAGGTGGGGTGGGGGGCATGGAAAGGGAAGTGACTCTAAATTCGATTGAAAAATGATGTATGATTTATGGAAAAAGTTTAATGACAATAAAAAATAAATAAAAAATATAGATGATTGTTAGAGAGAACCATGGATTTCTTTTCTTTTTGAATTATTAGTTTTTAAAAATTAAGAATCATTCAGATTGTGCACGCACACACAACTGAAAGAATCCACCCACCACTTATTTTCAGACTCTGTAATTACTGTATATGGGTGGAGAGTATGTATCCATATTTTAGGGTAATATCAAATTAATGGAGGAAAATGCGAATTTCTTTTTTTAATTTTATTTATTTTTTATGTGTATGAATGTACTGTCTGCATGTAGGTTTGTGCACCCGTGTCATGCAATGCCACAGAGGTCAGAAGAGGGTGTCGGATTCCCCTGGAACTGGAGTTAAAGACATGCTCTTACTTGTTTTCTTGATGTTACTTTTTTCTTTTCTTTTTTTTTTTTTTTTAGGCTAAGCTGACCTTAGTCTCACAGAGATCCACCTGTCTCTGCCTCCCTAGTGTTGGTATTAAGGCATCATCACCATGCCAAGCTTGACATTAGCCATTTGATTGAGGTAAGGTAGAATTTTAAAATAGTTTTATTCATATTTCCCTGGTGGGTAAGTATACTGGACACATTTAAAAATCTTTATTGGATAGGACTGGAGAGATGACCAAGGGATTAAGAACACTGGCTGCTTTTGCAGAGGACCCAGGTTCGGTTCCCAACACTCAAATGGTGGCTAACAACTGGCTGTAACTCTAGTACCAGGGATATAATGTCCTCTTCTGGCCTCCATGGGCATTGCTCACAGGGTACACTTACATGTAGGCAAAACACTCATACACATAAAAATAAATAAATTAAAAATTAAAATGTTTCTTGGACATTTGTGGTTCTTTTGATAATGGTGTTTAGTTCATTTGCCCATTTGGTTGGGTCTTTGCAACCTAATTCTCATTCCAGCTCTTGTGGTGCCTGCCTGAAAGAGCACTTCCTTAGTGGCTGCCTCTAATCATGGCTGACATAGCTGTGTGCTGAGGCTGCTTTGTGGAGAGTTTCTCTAGCTTATTTCCATTTCCTTATAAGAATATGATATCTATGCACCTATATCCTACATAAGATATATATTAACATTGATTTCTTAGTCAGATTTTACAAACATAGCTTTTACTCTTTCATCTTACATACAAATCCAAAACTATCTCCCAGTTTTGATTCTTCCATTGATAATTACCATCAATGAATAAGATTGTAGCTACTATACAGTCTTATTATCACTTGGTGCCATCGGCTTTATTTCTTCTTTTTTTCCCTTTAAAATTTTTGTGTATTGTAGTTGATGTGGTGGTGTTTTATTGTGGCTTAAACTTTATTTCCTCATAACAAGACATGCTGCGCTTCTTTTCATATATTTTACTTGCCTTCCATGCCTGCTCCTTTTTCCCATTTAAAAAACTCAAAATTGGGGGGTTGGGGAGATGGCTCAGCGTTAAGAGCACTGACTGCTCTTACAGAAGTCCCGGGTTTGAGTCCCAGCACCCACATGGCAGCTAAGAACCTCTTTAACTCCAGTTCCAGGGGAATCTGATGCCCTTTTCTGACCTCTGCAGCATTGTATGACATGGGTGCACCAATCTACATGCAAACAGTACACTCATACACATATAATAATATACAATAACATACAAATAATAAAAAAATAAAAAATTCAAATTTTACATTATTTAGTTCTGAGAGTTATTTATATATTGGGAACAGTATAATAGGACCTCCAAAATGTTTTCTTCCATAAAACAATAAAAAACTGGAAAAATAGTAAAGTAGCCTTTAAAAAAGAACTTGAAAATTAACAAAGATTTGCAACAATTTTCAGGAGACTTAAGAGAAATGGTTCTCTGAGGACAGTGAACTTCTGTGGCATTTTAATCCGCCCTATTTCTGTTCTATTCCTAAATTCTGGTTGACATTGTCTTAAAAAAATCTGAATGTTAGAGAAACAGGAGCCCAGTGGTCATTGTAGGAGAAGGTATTGGTTTTCAGCTTCCTGGATGGTCCCATCTCAAGAGAGTTGTTAGTTTCTTGTTAAAAACCTGTTTGGAAGCTTCTTGGAAAAGATCAATTAGTAGAGGTTGATCTAACTTAGAACTCCCTTAATGAGAAAAGCCCTGTCTCTAGAATATTGATCAGCAATGGTTCAATAGCCATCTGCTTGAGACAATAATACCAATGAGGAAAACAGATATAAAATAAAGAACTATTGGGGCTGGAGAGATGGCCTAGCGGTTAGGAGCGCCGACCGCTCTTGCAGAGGACCCGGGTTCGATCCCCAGCACCCACATGGCGGCCGAGAACCATCTGAAACTCCAATTCCAGGAGAACTCCAGTTCCAGGGGAATCCGACACCCTCTTCTGACCCCCGCGGCATTGCACAAGACGGGTGCACAGACCTGCATGCAGACAATACATTCATACACATACAGAAATACATAAAGTTTAAAAAGAAAAATGTGAAACTATTTCTATTTACAGATGACACAGACCTAAAAACCTAATTCACATTGGGTGTGGAGGAACATTTATTTAAGTTCAGCACTGGGGAGGCCAGAAGCAGGCAGGTATTTGTGAAATAGAGGCTGGCCTGGTCTACATAGTGAGTTCCAAAACACAAGCAGTGCAAGACTTCTTCACACAAAACCTGGAAACATTCTTTTTTTTATTGTTATTAAACTTTTTCCATAAGTCATACATCATTTCTCAATAGAATCTAGAGTCACTTCACTTTCCATGCCCCCCTCCCCACCCGAGTACCTGCACTCTGCCATACACGTCCTGCATCTTTTTCTGAGTCTAAAAGCTGGAAACATTCTTAAAATAAGTTAAAAAAATAATTGGAATGACATGTGTTATTCATTGGTTAGAAAACCAATACTGGTAATACTGGTAAGATAGAAATAGTATTGAAGTTGACATACAAATTCACTGAAATCCTTTTCAAAGTTTTGCTGCCTTTAGTGCAGAAATTGATAATGGATCAGAAGTCATACAGAAATGCAAAGCAGACAGAATAGTTATACTTGGGGAAAAAGAAGAGCAAGTTAGTATAGGATGCTTCCCTCTTGAAAACTTACTACAAAACTATCAAGGCAGGATCATCCTGGCATGAGAATAGACTTGCAGATCAGTGTTGTAGGATTGGTGATATAGAAATCAACTGTTCACTTAGGGTGAATTGATTTTTGAATACTGTGTAAAGAAAATGTAATGAGTAAAGAAGTTATAAACGGGACATGGTGTTGCTTGTAATCTCCAAACTTAGAAGGTGAAGGCAGGAGGATCAGATGTTCTGGTCATTCTCAGCTAAACAGTGAATCTGAGTTCAGCCTGGACTATATGATATTCTGTTATTCTTTAAAAAAAGGAATAGAAAGAAATAGTCTTTTCTTTCTTTTCTTTTCCTTTTTTTTTTTTTTTTTTTTTTTT
>VZQC01003806.1:0-15044 GCA_009823505.1 Rhizomys pruinosus | reverse complement strand
TGTCCAGTTATGCTGCTGGAACACCTGGATTTTGATAGGCTCCACTTAAGTGGAGTTATATAGACACTTAAGTTGGATTAGATCCCTAATCCCTAATCAATACTTTAGAGAACATGAATCCTAAAACTAATCATAATTCCTGAAACTGTAAAACTTAGAAGAAAGCACAGGGACAATCCTCGTGGCTCTGAATCAGGCAATGATTTCTTAGATAGGAAAAATGACAAATGAGAAACAGACATATTGAACTACATCAGTGTAAGTGCAAACCATTTCTTTTTTGTTGTTGTTGTTAACAAAGAACACTATTAAGCCAGTAAAAAACTCACAGAGTTGGAAAAATATTAGCAAATAATTTTTCTGATTAGGCACCTTCATCTAGAATATATAAAGGTCTCTTACAAATTAAAAATAAAAAGGTAAATGCTACAAATAAAATACCAGGAAAAATTTGACTGATATTTTTCTGAAAGTAATGTACAAATATCTAGTCACCATTTGCAATAAAAGTCATAATAAGATTCATTTTCAGATACCTTAGAATGCAGGGAAGAAAGTAAAAGTGTTGGGGGGATTATTTCTGGAGGGATTGTAGATGGATAAACACACTTTATAGAACAGATTTGTTCCTAAACATAAAATTACCAGATGACCAGATGACTCTTATCCATATATGCAAGATAAATGAAAGCATTTTATCATATAAAATATATCATGTGTATAGTGGCATTATTTATAATAGCTAAAAGGCAGAAATTGCCTAAGTATCCATGACCTGATGAATTATGACATTTATTACACAGTGCTGCATATGACAATACACGAATAAAAACAGCCTGAATTCTCAGCCTCCATTTTAAGCCAAGAGCAACACAAGCTGCTGAGACATGTTACTTCATAGTTCTCTCAGAACTGTGTTCTTTGACAAGGGCTTTTAATTCTTTTTATTGAAACAGTATAACCAACATGAAATGGGGAAGGAAAAGTCAGACCCTTTTCCTGCCAGAGAAGAGTTTTGCCCTTTGTGATCCCTACTGATTTAGAATAGTACACATACACAAACATAAACATATGGTATCAATTTCTCTTATTGTTTTCAATGAGATAAGTGCTATTGGCTATGCTTTGGTATGTAAAACATACATTCACACATTCATACATTATTTTGGATCAAGGGCAAGGAACAGTCAGGTCACAGGCTCAGTGAGCTTGTTTACATTATAAACAAGCTAAGCTAAAATTAATTTTTTGGTTACAAGGTTAGGCAAAAGTCAACTGCCCAGAATATGTCCGTACTGTAAAAGTCATTTCCACAATGAACGAATAAGCAAAATATTCTATTGGTACAAAGAAATATTCAACAATTAAAAGGACTGTAGTGCTGAGCTGATGTGTGCTACAGTGTTGGTGGATGGAGCTCGAGAACATACTAAGAAAGAGAAACTTGCCACAAAGACCACATACTATGTGGTTTAAGTTGTATGAAATGTCTAAAATAGGCAAGGCCGGAAAGAGAGAAATTAATGTTTTCTAGCACTTGGTAGGAGGAATGAGGTGTGACTGCTAAATGGCATAGGGTTTCCTTTTGAGGTTATGAAAATATTCTAAAATTACTTAGTGGCAATTTTTGCATAACTTTGTGAAATACTAAAAACATTGATTTGTAGAAGGCTTTTTTTATTATATGTTAGTCTATCTCAAAAAGCTGTTATTGGAATAGAAAGATTAAAATAAAATAGCTCTCTCCAAAGAAATTAAGCCCTTTAGGTATTAGAAAAGCAAACATCTAGTCTTTGAGAGTAAATCAGAAGGCAACATATAATTTGAGGGTTTTGTTGCCTTTTACTTATTTTAAACTTATTTAATTAAAATTTTTGAAGTATGGAGCAAGCATTGCACAAACTGTTCATCAGTGTTAAATAAACAAACCTTGGTCCCTAGAGAATCTTTGCCAGGGCATAAGCCATCGGGAACCCAAATAATGAATGGACCTTGACTTGGGATCCAAAAATCAAGTTTTAGATGGAAAAGTTTGACTAATGGCAGACTGTGAAACATTAAATCCCCATGAAGAGTGTAGTGGAATTTAATCTTTCCACAAGAAGAGAAACAAAGAATGTACTAGGAAGAGGCAAGCCCCATCAAACGGATTCATGAAAGGATCATGAAATGAAGAATTCAATCCTCAGTGAGCATCTTTCCTTGAACCTTCTCCGCAGTGGAATAATGCTTCAAGCAATGTGTGGGGAAAAGCAGTGCATGGAATGGGGAAGCAGGATCAAGACCTCTGGAGAGACGGCCCAGTTAAAAATGCCTTGAGAAATTACAAGGTAAGGAACTACAGTACAATGACAAGCCCTACAAAGAGATCGGCTAGTAATATGTTGAGCCAGAGTCTCAGCTGTCGCTGTTTGTTATGGGTTTCATAAGATTTTTATGATTTAGAGCTAGAACCCCAGGGCAGGCTATGCTTCCAGGAATAAGTCACCATTGGAGTTTTGTGCTGTGGCTCATTGTTGGATCTTCCTAAATTTTAAGCCTTTTCCTTCAGGTTTAGTAGGCTTTCCTCTGCTGTTTGATGCACAAAGCAGCCCTGTACTGCAAGGGAAACAGATGGAAAAAACTGAAGAATTCTAAAGAGTTTATGGTTAGTCTTTTTTAGTTTTGTGTCATGTTTGCTTAACTACCATCAAAGTATTTTTTAGGATGGTGACAGTCATGCAATAGTAGTAATGACTGACATTTCTTAGAAGGTTCTATCTATTTCGTGAGTGATTTCATATAGTCTTCAACATGACTGTAGGTGACCATTTTATAGAGTGGAAAGTGGGGTTAAACAACTAGACCAAGTCCATGTAGCTAGTAAGTGCTTGGGCAGAAATGCGAGTGGCAACAGGCTGATTCTTCAGGATAGTTTTCACTATTAATCTGTATGTATTTTACATCACATTTTCTCTATCATCCTCAGAATTTCCAGCTGATCATAATTATCTGATTGCTTATAAAGTAAAAGATAACAGATAAAAAAATAAACAAGATCACAAAGCAGCATCCAGCCCATAGAAAGGACTCATATGGTTGGATTTCTAGGAGGACTTAGGGCTTCAAAACATCCTCACTGTCCCTGTGGAACAGAATTCTTAGGACTAGGGGAAAAGGCAGATTCTTGGAATCCCACCAGAAATTGTAGCTCAGGCCTGGGAGTGAACTTTGATTATATATTTAGGCAAAGAACTCAGGTTTTGTCTGAGGAGTGGGGTTTGTATTTCTAGATACACATTTTTCAAGGACTTGGCTAATAAAGGGGAAATTAGCCGGGCGTGGTGGCGCATGCCTTTAATCCTAGCACTTGGGAGGCAGAGGCAGGTGGATCTTTGTGAGTTCAAGGCCAGCCTGGTCTACAGAGTGAGTTCCAGGACAGCTGGGACTACAGGGAGCCCCTGTCTCGAAAAGCCCCAACCCCCCCACCCCCACCCAACATNAGTGTTTGGACATTTTAAGGACTGTGGGGCTTTTAAGGATGTACTGTCTTAGGTTGTGATTAGTGTTAACATCATACTTTGGGGATAAGAACTGGAAAGGTGGTTTAATAGTGATGTGTTTGTGTGTCAAGTTGACAAGGGGTCAATTGTGCTGGATAGCTTTGGTGTCAACTTGACACACCTGGGTTGAGGGAGCCTCGGTTGGGGAATTGGCTCCATTGGATTGGCCTGTGGCCACATCTGTGGTGTATTGTCTTGATTGTTGAGCAGTGACAGTATAAGAAGGCAGGCTGGGCATGAGCCAGAGAGCAAGCCAGTAGAGAGCAAGCCAGTGAACAGCAGTCCTCCATGGCCTCCAGGTTCCTGCCCTGAGTTCCTGCCTTGGGCTCCCATAGTGATGAAATGTGACCCAGGAGATGTAAGCTGAATAAACCCTTTCCTCCCCAAGTTGGTGTCAGAGTGTTTTGTCACAGCAATGGAAAGACAAACTAGGGCATTGTTATTTCACTTTTTCATCTGAATATTTTTGTGCTCCAGCTGAGTACCACTTACTATAGCACTGCAAGGATGCAGGGCGCTTTCACATTATTGAAGGGAGGCACATATGTCCTCAGACACTAGCACTACAACACACAGCAATGGATGTCTCCTAGCTGTGATGGGGCTACAAATATGGTCATGAAGCTGGGATAAATGTTGAAGGATGGATAATGCTTGAATGCAGAGAGACATGGATATAGAGAATTCCTGACTAAGAGTAATATGTAAGCTAAAGTGCTTCTTTTTTGTCTTTTTGGGACAGGGTCTCCCTTTAGTCCTAACTGGCCTGGAGTTCACTCTGTAGACCAGGCTGTCCTTGAATTCACAGAGATCTGCCTGCTTCTGCCTCCAGAGTGCTGGGATTAAAGGCATGAGCCACCATGCCTGGCCAATAAGCTAAAGTTTTATGATTGGAAATTTCAGATAAAAGCTCTAGGAAATAGTGTCTTTGGGGCCTGAGGTAGGTTAGAAGTAATGATGGGAAAGCTGTCTGGAAGAGTATATGTGAAAATGTGTTATGAAGATCCTCATATATTAAGTGAGGAAGTTGAACTTGATTTTAACAGTAATGGGAGCCATAAAAAAGTTTGGTCAAGGCCTGTGTATTATATCATGGTGGTAGCACTGAGTAGGCTGTACTGGCCTGATATCAGGAATCATCTGAGAATACCTAGGAAACTATAAATTCCCAGCCTCTCTGCTGTACATTCTGATTCAGTAGACCTAGGCAAGAAATCTTTACTGAAAACAGACCAAGGAGATTCTTACTACCGAGGTCGAATGGGTAATGTGGGAATAAGGAAAGCCTGAAAGCAGGAAGAATAATTGGGGGCCCATTACTGTGGTTTATGTAAGAAGTTGTGAGTTGTTCCAGACTTGGTAGGGCCATTTTGGTTGTCGTGGACAGACAGGCCCTGTAGCTGTCAGGGAGGTATAAGTAATAAGGTTTTCTGTTTGAATGTGAGAGAGAAAGAAGAGACAATGAGTAAAAAGATGTGCCTGAATTTCTGGAGGATGTTTAAGTCACCAGCCTCATCAGAGAATCCAGGAAGAGGAGCGTTGGTTTCTCAGGTTATACATGGGCATCTAATTTTGAGATGCCCTAAGAGATGCAGTGGGGATGTAGGAGTCTGCATGTCTGGAGAGGGCTGGGGAGTGGAAGTGTGCATGTGGGAGTCACTAGTTAAGAGATAATTGAGGATAGTTGGTTAGACACCAGAGGATTGAATCCCATCCAGAGAACCCTGGGGAAAGCAGGAAGGGATAATTCTGAGAGGAAGACAGTAAATGAGAAGCACCAGGAAATCGGGAAATTTTAAGAGAGGGGAAGCAGCCAACAGTGTCAAGTGGGGAGTAAAAGCATTTCTGCTTTCGGCTGTTGGCCACATAATTTAATCGTGACTTAATTCTTGGCGTTGCAGTGAATATGGAAAATTGTACCATAAATGCAACTGGATCAGTACGATTGACATGTAACTTTACAGCAGCTCCAGAACAGTGAGCAATCTCTCTTCTTCCTCAAAGTTTCTTCAGGATTAGAAATATATATATATATATATATTTATATATATATATATATATATATATATATATATATATATATATATATATATATACCTTTGTCTGATTAATTCAGGGTAGTTTATTTGTGTAGTATATTTCATTCTTTCAATTGGCCAATCATTTTTATATATGTGCTTTTTGAACAGTTTCTTTGTTATGATTCAAATTAATGTAATTTTAAAAGCTTGTCCTAAGAATTGCTATGCCATTTTATATCTTGCTGTTGTCATAGCAACTGGTTGTATTCACCTCCCTTTCACCTGAATCTCTCAGTCTGGTCACTGAAAATTACATGCAAATGTGAGCTTCCACATTTTATAGGAAGGGTGGGATGAATGGGAACTTCTGATTTGCCTTTACTCTGATAAGAAGGTTAAAATTCAGAAGACTGGACACTAGCTGACATTTTACAGAAGGTTGGAGCTGAGAAAAAAAAAAAACTTGGTTAGGAGTAACAAACAGTGGAAAGGAAGGAGGCAGCTCAATACCTGCAGCCCAAGGAGGAAAAAGAAGGTAACAGAAACCACTCCAGACGGAGGAGTGACCCGGGGCTTCAATGTGGCCAGAGGCCCTGAACCCCCAGGGTCACCCATTCTGAACCCTTGAAAGAAGTGTCCATCACTGGTTGTGCCTCAGCCTGAGTTGGGGCCCACCAGAGTTGGTGTTTGAGGAGTGTCCTTTTTATACTGGAGGTAGGAAACCATGCTGGGTAGGGAAAGGCTCTGCCCTTGTCTCCTGCAGTAGAAGTCGGAGAAGGGACTCTGAAACTTGGAATCTATCTTCTCAGTGTGGCATTGAAAAAGTTATAGGTACCACTACAGAGTGGTGTTGGCACATCCTGGATTTAATAGGTTTTTGCAAGTCAGTCTGAAGGATATAGTATAGGCATTACAAGCTTGGTCTTTGGAAACATGCAGATCTGAGTTTATGTCCTTGTAAGACCACTTGTGCATTGGGTAGCCTTGAGAAAGTTATTTGGCCTTCCAATGTTTTAGTTCTAAAGGGGGTACACTCATATACTGCTCACTAGAGAGTTTATCTGTATTCTCACCTGAGGTTATATAGAAGAGCACTAAGCATACTAATAAATAGATAAAACAGTTACTGTGTTGTTAAGCGTATCCTAAATCCTAGCAAATGGACGATAGGGACTTCTAATGTAAGCTACAGCCACATGCATGGGTGGAAGACTAGACTGAGGCATGCAAGTGGCTTGAACTGGCTTATGCTTTGATAGCTGTTTAAATGGGCATTCTCTATGTACTCAGTATACAGTTAGTAGCTGAAAGAAAACCTAATGTTTACGTAACAAAAGTTATATATTTTTAAAATTCAAAGTGAGATTATTGTTCATTCTGAACATTATGCATCTTGCATTTATTTAAGATGTCTTATTTTGGGCTGGAGAAATGGCCTAGCGGTTAAGAGTGCCAACTGCTCTTGCAGAGGACCCCGGTTTGATCCCCAGCACCCATGTGGCGGCTGAGAACTGTCTTTAACTCCAGTTCCAGAGGAATCCGACACCCCCTTCTGACCTCCGTGGCATTGCACGACATGGGTGCACAAACTTGCATGCAGAGAGTACATTCATACACATACAAAATAAAAAATTAAGATGTATTATTTAACAGTTGTCCATAATTTCTCTCTGGATTATGTTAACTTCACTCACTATGGGTAGTGATACCTTGTCAGTACTTAGTTAAAAAAGTCTTTGTGAAAGAAAATATGTGCAGGTGGTCAAGTGATTTTGTATGACACGTCTGTGTGTCCTTTATTTTGTCTTTGTAGTCTGGCTATTTTCATTATCCATTATTAAAAAAAAATGTTTAGCTGGGCTTGGTGGTGCACGCCTTTAATCCTAGCACTTGGGAAGCAGAGGCAGGCGGATCTTTGTGAGTTCAAGGCCAGCCTGGTCTACAGAGTGAGTTCCAGGACAGCTGGGACTACAGGGAGACCCTGTCTCGAAAAGACTAAAAAAAAAAAAAAAAGAAAAAACCAGTTTAAAAGATGAAGTGGTAACTATATGTAATGATTTTAAACCCATTTTCCCCAGCTGTTCAGGAAAAGCTCAGTCTCTCATGACAATGGTGAATCTCAATTTTGATTCAGCTTTCCCTCCCTTGTCTCCTTTTGACCTGTCAGGATATTTCCCAAGAGAGATCTTAGGCCTGACCCTGTGGTGGACTGCCTTATGGCTCCTATGGCCTCTAAGATGGAGACGGCCATCTTTACTCTGGTTTCTGCTTGCTCCTTCTCTTTTGGCTGGAGGCCAGCCTGGAGAACAGACTTCCGACCGTCAAGCAATCACAGTGTTCATCCTGTGTGTAACCCTTTCCCTTGGGTATGGTAAGGCAGGCGTCTTGTGTTGCTTTTTAACCAGTACACTATGGCAAAGGTGAGAGGATGAGTCATGACTAAGTTACATTGTATGGAAGAGGTGGAGTGATTTTGCAGATATAATCAAAGTTTCAAAATGGTTTATTCAGAATGGGCCTGATTTATCAGGTGAAAACACTTAAAAGGCCCTTTTTGAGGTCAGACCAGGGAGTCTTTGAGTGCATATGAAGAAGAAAGCAACCATATTTGGGATACCCAGGTACTAAGGAATGGTGTTGGTGTCTAGGACCAGAGGGTGACCCTCAAGCCAGCAGGCAGAAAAAATTCAGAGCCCTCAGCCCTATGACTGCAGTGACATGAATTCTGCCACCAACTTGAATGAACTTAAGGGGATTCCTCTATCCTTCAAAGCAGAATGCATTCTGCCAGCACCTGGATTGCATCCCTGTTAGACAGTAAACAGAGAAGCCAGGTCAGCTGTACCAGACCCTGGACCACTTAACTTCGGATAACAAAGGAGTGGTGTTTCAAGTTGCTAAACTTGGGATGCTGTTAGGGAACAATCGACTGCTAATATTCCTGGAATGTTCTGTGCACTGTCCCTGGCGTCCGACATTCTTATTTCTCTGCAGTTAGCTGGGACCTTCGTTCAGCTGAGACCCGACCTTGTGTTTTGCCCTTGTTACAGCCTCTCCCTACCCCTTCTGTCAGTGTCCTTGGCTAGGTCTTTGGCTACTTCTGTTGTCTCACGTGTGCCACAGGAGAGCCAGGTGGAGCTGCTCAGGAAGCTGAACCGCATCCTCTCTCTTTATCTTGCCAAGGAGCACCGACAAATTGATATGGCAAGTCCCCAGCTTGGTTTGAAAGTCCCACAGGAGACAATGTTTTGAGTAGAAGATGGTGGGAGCTGTTTGATCTGCTCACTTTTCTAAGGCACAGAAACTAGGGCGCACACCTCCTGGGGTCTGCTCCCTCTTTTCTCTTCTTCCTGAGTCTCCTTAAGGGGGTGATTCTGAAGACCCTCTCTTGCCGTCAGCACCACACTGTTTCTTTGATAGAAAAGCAAGCAGTATGCCTCTAATACTAAGGGAGAGTATTTTCGACTCCTTTGGCGAATCATAGACTGATTTGTAAACTCAGTCTTTGTTGCTGATGTGCCCAAGGAGATGAAGGAATTTATACAGTTGTCATTTATTCATTCACTCATTCATTCACAAGATATTGTTATGTGGCTACAGTATACCAACTTTTATTCATAGGGGGTGCAGCAGCAAACAAAACAAACCCAAAATCCATTGTTTTGGATCTTATATGCTCTCAAAATGATAACTTGACACACAAGTTCCTTTTTGCTGCATGTTTTTATTCTGCATACCAGATGCTGGGTTGGTACCTCCTTTCTCTTTGCATTTTATCAGTAAAAAAATCAATTTTGTCTCCAGTCAGATGCCAATTAAAGGGATGTTCTCAGAGGCAGAAGTAAAAACACATTAATATTTTAAAAATATTATCATCATTATAGATGTATAAAAATACTTATTCTCTGGATTCAGTGCCAAAAAATGTTTTTCTTTAACCCATATAAATTATATTTTTTTTACTGTTTTTTATCCTCAAGGGTAGAGACAATTTTTTAGAGCAATTTAAGAAGCCATGTTACAATGTTTAAAGTTTGGGTAATTAAATAAGTATGTGTTTTCAGGAGGCTGCACCATGTGTCATCATTCAGTGTTTCCTTAGAAGCTTGAGGATTGAGATCACTGGCTCAAGTAATCCTTTGCTGGCAGGTCTTGGGCTGTGGTTTTCCTGTGAGTCATGAACATGTATGCTACAAAAAATATGCCAGCAAAGTAAGTTGGTATTGGTGAGCTTTGTTCATTTATTTATTTTTTTAAAGTTCACTATGTCATTTATTTTTTAAAGTTCACTATTTAGTGAGGCCAATTTCCACTTTCCATCAATTATATAAGGAGATAGTTACATGTAGCAACCTGGGATAATTGGCACAGTATTTTCAACTTATCCTGCTGATTTTTTTAGTAACCTGAAAAAAAGTGATGCTTGATCGAGGTACCATTTAATATGTGTGCTTGTGTGATTATAAAATCTTGTGATAGCTATCTGGTTAGAGGTGTTTGGGGACTCATTACTAAACTTCCCTGTAGTTAATGATTAAACTTGGATGTAATATTGATATATGTTTAAAGGTGTATTTCTATTTTTGACTGGATAGTATATTTTAAGCAACACTATAACTCATCTCTCTCACACAACATATTAGAGGATTAGGGTATACTCAACTGAAAGGAGAAATTCCAGGAGACATCAGTGAGGAATGTAGGAAATGCGACCTTTTTATATTGTGAAGTGTGTGGTGCACAGTTTTTTATATAAAGAAATTAGAGTGGCAGATTCAGGCCAGGATTTTTAAAAAGTGAAACGGCAGGGCTGGAGGGATGGCCTAGCGGTTAAGAGCGCTCACCGCTCTTGCAGAGGACCCGGGTTCGATCCCCAGCACCCACATGGCGGCTGAGAACCGTCTGTGACTCCGGTTCCAGGAGAACTCCAGTTCCAGGGGAATCCGAGACCCTCTTCTGACCTCCGCGGCATCGCACGACACGGGTGCGCAGACCATGCAGACAATACATTCATACACATAAAAATAAATAAATAAATAAATAAAAAAGTGAAACGGCAAAGTATAGCACAATGGCATTCAGAAAACTTGGAACACTCTAATTCAATTATATTGTCTTCATTTAGTGGAAACTTCCAATTTGCATATTTCTCAGTGGCATAGCAACTCTGAACAGAAGGGGCCCAGGAAGGCCTGTGTGATACGTCAACGTGCATTTCCATCTGGAGTAATATGGCAGCAAAGGAGAGACCTAGTTGATTGTGTCAATAGATCAACACTTGGGTTCTATTTAGAGAAATAAACATCTGGACAATAGATAGAATCAAAATAAATTAAATAATTAAACATAGGCAAGGGATTTGGGTCTTTTTAAGAAATGTCTTTTTTTAAAATTAAGATTCAATTATAGTTCAATAATTAAAATGTGCAATTGAAAATAATGAGTTTCCTCTCAATTAGAATCTTTTCTAAGCTCATGGTTTAATTAACGCGAGTTGTTAGATGTGCAAATGGTGACAGGTTCCAAAAAAGGTACTAAAGTGACATCTCCAAGTTACATGATATAGAGATCTTGGTATTATTTGGTTTAGGGAGACTTCTCTGTTGTTTTGACTACACTTTCTTGAGAGATGTGGTGGAGTTCAGATTGGAAGCTTTTAGGATCTGGCAGTGACGGGCTGAGCCAACTGAACTGATGGAGGGACGATGAGATTCAAGGCGGCAGCTGCCAGGGAAGAGAATGGGTCCTCTGTTTTTTGTGACAGGAGGATTTGGTTATTGATGTAGCTCAGGTGGGGCTCAGACAGGACAGCAGACACCTGCTTCTGCATAGCCCGGGGCTCTCCAGAAGGCAAGTTGAGCAGGCCAAGTCTGCATGGAGGAGAGCCAGCTGCAAAGGAAGGAGGAAATTTGGGTTGAAGAGGAGCAGAGAATCTCCGTCTTTTTTCTTTTTTGGCAGTATACTTGGAGTTCTTACAATGCTATGAGAAAAAACAACAACATAGAAGCGAGGATTGCTTGCTGGCTCCTGTACAAATGTTATGGAAAAGGAAAAAGAATGTAGTCAATAACAAAGATAAGAGTTCTTATAGATTGAAGTCACTTGATTCTCAAAACCAGGAAGAACATATGTGCACAATGTGCAGTAGGACACATCCTGATTTTTGTTGGTTATTCAAACACTTGCAATTTTTTTTATTTATTTTTGAATGTGTATGAATGTACTGTCTGCATGTAGGTTTGTGCACCCTTGTCGTGCAACGCTGTGGAGGTTCAGAAGAGGGTCTAGGATTCCCCTGGAACTGGAGTTTTCCTGGAATTGGAGTTACAGATCTTAGACTGTCTTATTTTTACAGAACACTTTACAGCCATATTATATACACATGTGTTTACCATTAGTTTCCTTTTACATTTGGCATCATTTACTTAAGTGTGCAAAAGGGATATAACCTAGTGGACACTGAAATAAATGAACTTTTGTTTATATATAATAGTGATTAATGCTTCTCCTGTAAGTCCGATATTCCCAAGATTCTGGCAAAAGACTGAGGGAGGGGAAGAGAGTTATGAGTGTTTAGGGAGTGTGGTCGTATGGAAAGATAAGCACAAATTCTTTGGTTAATCCCCTTTCCAAAATGTGGAGTCTTTTTTTCACTTCCATTTAGTGTGAGCTCTAACCACTTTGTATTTCCTTTACTGCCCTTCCCTGGTTCACCTGTTTGCTCTCTGTTTATCCATCCTAGGGGAAACCAACTCGTGTGTCCTGAGAACACACAGGCTGCTCATGGAGGAGCTCAACCATTGGTAAGGAACTGAGGCCTCCTGCCAACAGCCAATGAAGAAGCCGATGAAAACAGGAAGGGGCACTGGAGTAGATCTTCTGGCTCCAGGGCAGTAGGCAGCAGACCACATCCCCTGCCAGAGTTTTGTTTGAAACCTCAGGAGAGACGCTCAGCCAGAGCTACACCCTTAAAATGTTTCTGACTCTTGACCTACAAAACGAATACACTTTTGTTACTTTAGGTCACTCAGTTTAGGGGTAACCTGTTAACAGCAATAATTACCTACTACAGAGGGAATCTATCACCCAGAAATAGTTTATAAAACCATTGTCTGGGCAATTGAGGAAAAACTTCACAGATAGTGCATTAGTCTATTATAACAAAATACCAGAAACAGCCCAATTTTATAAAGAAAAGAGGTTTATTTAGTTAACAGTTCTGGAGATTCAAGGACAAGTGAAGACCTTATGTCAGATGATGTCAGAGCATGTGTGGAAAGAAAGGATCATAGCCTAAAGAGTAGGGAGCCAGGGAGTCTGGAGTCCCACAGTCCCTTACAGCATTGCGTGCCCAAACAGTCTAAAAACCTCTCACTAGGTTCCACTTCTTGAGTGTCCACCACCTCCCATCACCACACTGAGGACCAAACAGGCAGATGGGAGCATGTCATATGTTCCTGTATTTGTTCCTGCATATTTTTTGTTTGAGTTTTTGGAGGTGACAATTTTGATATATATATATATATTATATATATCATATATATATATTATATATATCATATATATATGTTATTTTTGGTCTTTTTCAGACAGGGTCTCCCTGTAGTTCCCCTGTCCTGGAACTCTCTATGCAGATCAGGATGACTTTGAACTCACAGAGATATGCCTGCCTCTGCCTCCCAAGTGCTAGAATTAAAGGCATGCACCACCACACCCAGCTAATTTTGTTATAGTTTTGATACCTACAATGTTATATTTTTGATACCTATAATGTCTTGAATTCTGGATGGTTAATGAGGATGCCAAGTTTTACATTTTTTTCAATGAAGTTTTACATTTTTATGATAAAGTTCTAAGACAAGACAGGCAAGACAGTTTCTACATCAAGATGTCCTTCACTTTTTTGATTTAGTTTCATTTATATAGATAAAGATTTATTACACTGGGGAATGAAGAAATTTGACTCTCTCTCTCTCTCTCTTTCTCTCTCTCTGTATGTGAAAGAGAACAATTTTTAATAACCACAGAATTGGTAATTTCTTTCCATAGCTTCTTTTCAAACTCAAATCACATACACACATAGCTTGAAGATATATAAAGAACTAGAATTTAAATGACTTCAAAATAAATTTGTGATTATTCTCAGAATTTTGTTGAAAACATGCTCCTTATTTAAAAAGGATTAACTTCTGCTCAAAAATATTTGGTTCAGAAATCTGTTTTTTTCTAACAAAGAAGACATTCAACATTTGAATATAGAATAATAAATGATATTAGACATTGTTGTAAGTCTGGAAAAGGATATATTTTAGGTTTTGAAGAAAGAATATTTAATTCTTTCTTAGAACTTGCAATGTTATAACCTTTCTTTCAAGAATATGAATGAAGCCATCTCTCCAAAACCAGTGATGTTTGCCTGGGGTCACTGTGGCCCGGGTCTCAGCATTTAGATGTCACTTGACCTTGGGAGACCCAAGCTCAGCTCACTGACCATTGGTTTCCTAGGGGCTCCTCCCTGTCTATTTTCTCCAGCAGTTTAGCTGATGATGGAGATGGTGACATGTGTACTAATTTGAATCCACTTCATACCCAGAGGGCTTGCTGCTTAAGGTGACCTTTAAGGGGAAAAAAGAGTGATTTCTAGGTCCTTCCCAAATGAAGTTATTCTGCAGAAAAGAAGAGTGTTGTTTCACTTACAGGCCAATAATTTAATGACATACACATGGTATGGAGAAAGGTTAAGTGGAGTGAATGAAAACTTTGGATGGGTCAGTAGTGGCAAGTGGTAAAGGGTCTCAGTGTTCCTTCACTTCATACCAGTCAGACAGGTTTTAGATGTGACCTAGTCTGAACTTATATAATTTTTATAATATGGATAAATATGAATGATCCAGAAAGGTGTGTATGCATGTTTGTATATATGTATGTGTGTGTGTATGCATTATGCATAGTACAGGGATAGAGAGAAGAGGAGGTCTGCTTATAAACTGGTGTAGGCCCTGTGGAAATCAATATGGAGGTTTTGCAAAAAATAAATATAGAACTCCCATATGACCTAACTGTAAAACTCATGGGTATATGCCCAGGGGATCCTAAGTCCTACTACAGAGATACTTACAATTTGTGTTTATTGCTTCACTCTTCACAGTAGTTAAGAAATGGAAACAGACAAGATGCTTACCAACAATGAATAAAGAAAATGTCATACAAACATACAACAAATTTTATTTAGCCATAAAGAAGAAGGAACTCATCTGCTGGTCTCCTTCCTCCCAATGGCTTCCCTTCTATTTCATGTCACACATATGCCATCACCATCTTCTAAGAATTCTTCTGCCTCTTTCATGACCCTCCTTCTAGTTTCATCACACACCACACACACACACACACACCACACACAAAATTATGTAGTACTTGTCTGAGTCTATTCCATTTCACTAAATAACATGATTTACAGTGTCATTCATTTTCTACAAACATA